>MU194098.1:5046-20520 GCA_016904865.1 Pissodes strobi
ACACGATTACTCGGATGACGATATAGGTATAGGCGCCAAGCTATGCGCCGTCTTACTTTAGTGGCTGTAAAACCGAAGAAACTGTAAAAATAATAAAGTACTATCTATAATAAGGTTGGCTTCGTAGAAGAAATTTTTGTTTTATAAATAAAAATAATATTTAATGCACAACCGGAAATTAAAGATTAATTAACATTTATTCTTTAAAGAAAAAGGAATGCACAATTCTTACAACGCAAAATATGAATATTTTTTTCTACCTAATTACCAAACTAAGCATGTATTTGGGGCAGCTGACAATCATCTTCGCCTTCATCGGTGAATTCTTTGCACCCCACTTGATTAACATGTTCTAAAATAAGCCTTATAGCCATCATTGGGAACTGAACATATCGAAATTGCATTGCTTGGTAGATTTGGTGGATGTTTTGTCGAATTAGTGTCTTTTTTCGAAATGGTATTCATCAAACACTGGTTTATTTAACTTCTGTGCAAACTAATAATAATTATTGACAACCTTTCTACTTTTTATTGTTTTTATAGGTTCATAAAAAGAGTTGTTAGGGGCCTTCCTTTTCATTCCCAACGGAATCTGACCTTCCTTAACTTTCATTAACATTAGATGGCGCTGTTAAGATAAACAGACGTGTGTAACGTCGGTCTCTAAATTATTAAGCTTTTTAAGTGGATAATAGTTGATAATTAATGAAATAGTGAGTGATAAACATTCTGCTTAAGTTACAAAATGGTTAAATCTCAAAAGGAAGATTCTACAAAGTCACAGTCCAGTGAAATTAATAAACTCAATGTCCGTGTTGACGATATGGCGGCCATGTTTGCAGCCGATCTTAAACAGCTCAAACAAGATCTTCTGGGGACGAAAAAACGTACTAGATCAACTTCTGTGTCTTCCGAGGCTGATGACTCTTCTGCATCTCTCGTCCAGAGATTCACTGAGTTTGAGAAGCGTGTACAAGATGGACTTACCTCCCTAAAAAGTGACATCGCTATTCTTCAAAAAGAATCAATACGCCAATCCAACCATATAAATTTTAATTCGGTTGTTGTTCACGGGATTACAGAGAGTCAGAAGACCGATTTGTATGAGTCTATACAGAATATTTTCACTTCAAATATGGACATTCCAATAGCAAAGTCCGACGTTAATTTTTATTATCGCTTGGGTCAAGCAAATAAAAATTCGACAAAACCTAGACCAGTAGTCGTCAGTTTTTGCCAACGGTGGAAGCGCGACGAGATTTTTTTTAATAAAAGACGTTTAAAAGGCTCCAAAATTCTTATTACGGAGTTGTTAAGCCTGGGGACATTAAGACTTTTTAAAAATACCCAGGAACATTTCAAAAATGCCTGTTGGACTGTTGGGGGCAAAGTGTTTGTTCTCGTGAAGGGTGAAAAGGTGTATGTGGAATCAGTGGATAGTTTACAAGACATCATAGTTAAACATGTGGACTAATATTCCTTTAAAAGGTAAATAAACAGCACATAGTCTCTATATGTATCTGTATTATCGGATTCTCTCACTGTTTTATAACACCTTATTAACGTAAGCTCAAATGTACCAATGTATTCATAGTAATTTAATCTCTATTAACATATATTATAACACAAATTTTAAAAAATTATGTAAAATGATTTTTGTTTTTGCTCATGCAAATCGTCAATAAAATTAAAAATACTTGTTTATAATTTACTCTCATTACTGAGAAAGTATATTGTTTCAATATTAATGCGTATTTTTGTTTTTTGGTTGGGTGGTATTAATTATTATTTCTTTTTTCTTTAAATTAACCAGGTCGTTTTGGTAGGGTTATTATATTTTTCAATATTTTTATATATCTGTCCGAATTATAAATTTATTCTTCTATTAACTACTTAGTAGACTTCTTGACGTGCCAACTATGTTTTATTTTTATATTCTTATACTACATACAATTTATTCAGTATTATTTATTGTCTTATGTCTTATCTTCTTAATTTAACTACATCATGGCTTGGCGGCTTTTTGGTTGGCTGTGTATTGGTGGGTGTGCATTTTATTTACCAATTTTCCAATGGGTGAATTTTCTCCATGTACAGGCCAGTGTCCTCTAAATTCACACCGATCATTGCAAAATAACAATAATTTTCTATGTGGCAATATTAATGTAAGGTCAATAAAAACTGGTTTTGAGGAGTTAGTAAATTATATAACAGACATAGGGTTTGACATTATTGGACTCACGGAAACCTGGTTAACGCCAGATTCTTGTGGATACGATATTAATGGTTACAAACTGGTGAGAAAGGATCGAGTTGGGAGGGGTGGCGGTGTGGCATTTTATATTAAAAATAAAATTTCGTTTGAAGTTGTAACTTTTGAAAATGTTTTACCTACTAACGAGTGTTTGGGTATTAAAGCTTGCATAAATAAAAAAACATTTTTACTAGTAGTATTGTACCGGCCTCCTTCTTCTGATATTAATAGTTTTATAGAGTTTTTAGAGGATCTCTTTGCTCTCACGATACCCCTCTATGAAAACGTAATTTACATGGGTGACATTAATATTGATCTCTTAACCGCAACACGACCGAGAGAAAATTTTCTAAACCTTCTTGAAACCTTTAACCTTAGTCAAATAATTAACGAGCCTACAAGATTTAATATATTAAATAATAATTCTACACTTATAGATGTTATAATTACTAGCACCCATGTGAATTTTACAAGTGTTGGTTCCCTTTTAATGCCTAATTCTATAACGGACCATAATTTAGTTTATGCTGTCTTAGATTGTCCTAGAACAAGTGATTCGTATGTTCATATAAAATACAGAGACTATTCCAATATAAACAATAATTTATTTCAACAGGACGCAATAAACATTAATTGGGACCGAATTTACTATTCAAATGACACTAACACGAAGGTTAACCTATTTAATAATCACATATTGTATTTAATTAATAAACATGCTCCACTAAAAAGTAGAAAAGTAACTAAATAAACCGTTTACACCTTGGATCACATATAACATAAAATGTTTAATGAAATTAAGGGATAAAGCATATCGTAAATATCTTAAAAATAAAACTATGCCCAATTTAGATTACTATAAACAACTCAAAAATTTCACTAAACATGCTATTATTAGGGAAAAAATAACGTTTTTTAATTCAATTTCTATAGACAATGATAATAATGGCCAGTTGTTTTGGAAAAATATTAATAAGCTCCAGTTATGTAAAAATAAATTTGTTGACATACCTGAAAATCTCAAGAATGTTGATTTGATAAACTCTTATTTTTATGAATGTAATAATAGTCCAATAAATATTTCCGAGCCTGAGAGGCAGTTTTACCTTCAAAATAGATGTCCAGATATTAGTGATCAAAATTTTAATTTAGGCTTGATTAATGAGGAGCAACTTATTAAAATAATTAATAGCATTAGTTCTAATGCCGTGGGTGCGGATGGCTTATCAATTAGGGATCTTAAGATGTGTTTTCCTTTTTGTATAAAGCCACTCATAAATATTATCAATTCATGTATTTTAAATAATACTTTTCCCACCTTATGGAAAAGGGCTATTATAAAACCTATTTGTAAGATTAAGGATCCAAAGGAATTTAAAGATCTCAGGCCAATAAGCATCTTGTCAGTAGTGTCAAAGGTATTCGAAAAACATATTTTTCAGCAAGTGAATCAATTCGTAGAGTGTAATAAAATAATTCCTTCATCTCAGTCAGGTTTTAGAAAGAATTATAGTACAATAACAAGTCTAGTTAATATGGTTAATAATATAAGACACAATGAAGAATTAAAAAATACAACGTGTATGGCTATATTGGATTTTAGTAAGGCCTTTGACACTATTGACCATGGTATGTTGTTGGCCAAATTAAAGTATCTTGGGTTTTCATCTGAGGCTTTAGAGTTTTTTGGCTCTTACCTTCACGACAGATCGCATTCCGTATCACTAGATAATCTTCAGCAATCTGAATTTCTAAAAATAAAATCAGGTGTCCCACAAGGTTCCATTATGGGACCATTGCTATTCTCAATTTATGTTTGTGATATGAATCGATCAATACAACATTCCAAGATACAGCAATATGCAGATGACTCGCAAATATATATGCCATTTTCCATTGAAAATATGCATGATGCTAATATTCGTTTTAATTCCGACATTGAGAGACTCGCACTATTTTCTAAAAATCATAATTTGCAAATTAATCCAGCCAAAAGTTGCTTAATTTTCTTTGGAAAAAATAGTTTAAATCCTAATTTAAGGACCAATTTTTCTGTACAGGTAGACAATGTTAATGTACCTTGTGTTAATGAAACAAAAATTTTAGGTATCACATTCGATTCACAACTCTCATTTCATTGCTTTGTGTTTGGAGATACTGGTCTGAAAAAGTATAACATTATTTAATATTCTATACGGAAGGTGATAATATATTTTTTGCGCTCCCCCCTCTTTGCAGCCTGCCCTATGGTCGAGTCGCCATGTTGTATTTTCTTTCTAATATTCTATTTATTTTTCATTGTTTTTTTTTATTATTTTATTATTTAGTTTTATTTATCTATTTAGGATTATTCCACGTAGATGCTTCCGTATCTACGCTATCGGTTTTTATAATCGCGGGGTAATTCCTTTTACCACAAATATTTTTTATATATGTGTAGATTTCTAAATGTATTAGTTTGGAATTATTTATTTTGTTGGTAATAAACTTTTTTGAATTTGAATTTGAATTTGAATTTAAATTGTCTGTTTTATTTTCTTTTAAATGACGATTGTCCTCAATCTAGAGATTGGATGGCACGCTTTGTGCACAGGAGCGTTCGGGAACTGCGTATTTATTGAACTGGTTTTGAACGTTGCTCTACATCCATGATATATTACTAATCGTCGTGAAGTTATTCAAAACCGGAGTGTCCGGAGTAAAGGATCGGCAAATATTTCTTTATTTAATCTTCTCACTGGATTCTGGCCTTTGTAGTCCAGAAGTTCTTGGTCCAAATGCGACTCAAATGAGCAAAAAACTGACTTGTTCAGCAACGGCAACTCATGGGTGATATTGCTTAGTAAAAACAGTAGGCCGAATACTAAAGATTCTACGTGACATATTACTCATCGTCGTGAAGTTATTCAAAACCGAAGAAAAGGATCGGCAAACATTTCTTTATTTAATATTCTCACTGGATTCTGGCCTTAGTAGTCCAGAAGTTCTTGGTCCAAATGTGACTCAAATGGGTAAAAAACTGACTTGTTCAGCAACCGCAACTGGTGTTGCTCGGTAAAAACAGTAAGTGGAGTACTAAAGATTCTACCTGATCGTAGATGACCTCATTTAGGCGACTGGATGCATAATCAAAATATCAAAATTGAAAGTGTAGGAACAGGAGACATACACTTGGAAAAATGTTAGTCATTTTAAAAATGTTTTTATGAAAATAGCCGATGCTACGGGTAGGCCATCAGTGTTGATATAGGCTTAAAAACAACGCGCCGGTTGTATTACTTAAGCGGCCTTATTAAATAGTGCGTTGAAATATATATTTTAATTCTTATTGGAGAAATAATTTGGGTGGAAATTCCAGAAAAATAATTTACAAAAGAGATACGATGGTTTTAGCTTAAACCTGTCCTAGTTCCATTTGGTGCGACGTGGCTTCTTGAACAGTATGTCCCATATTTTACTCAACACTTTATATTAGAAATATTGGAAAATCATGTGAATTATTTAAATGTAGAATATAACACATGTTCTCTATTATGGCGTTTTTTAGGGTTTTCAGCTTCTTTTGGGTAACAAATTGAACTAGTTTTACATCCTAAATAGGGTGAAAATAAACACCAACATTATTTAAATTTGGTTACCAATTAATGCTTGCAAGATCTCCTTTGTCAAGAAACAATCAATATATTTTAATATGCATGCATTTACCAATGATTGAATCTAAATTTGGATAAGTTCAATAAAAAATCACGAATTGTCGCATTGGTATACACCTACATGTTCCGTTATAGGTCAATGGAGAAATCTGTCGAAAACAAATAAAAAAAAGGTTTATTTGAGTTGGCATGAATACCGACTGCGAAATATCAAACGGCCAAAAATAACTTTATAGTGCAGAAATACTCCCAGATGTTGATTTTATTGTTTAAAATGTAAACTTTCAGCTCTATACAGGTGGCAGCGATTAAAATTCTTGGCACACGTCACCCTATTTGCATAACATATTTCACGGACTGTATACGTTTTGTATAAAATTTACAGATTTGTTTAGATATTGTTCAAACTGTAGCATTGCTGGCAGAGTATTTGTTTGTATTTGAGATATTACGGATATGAATAATGTTAATTTTAGAAATTTAAGTAATATAATATTATTTTGTTTGTATGTATGAATTTGCATTTTTTTCAGGTATGTATCAAAAAAGCAGTTATTTCTTTGGTAAGTATGCGTTTCAATTTGGTAATTAAAGGTTAAAAATGTTACTAGGCAGTAATTGAGCTGGGTATTGGAGATCTGTTGTTATGGTCATATATGAACCCATAATATCTAGAAACCTTCCTTTTTCATCAGGTTTGCTTTCAAAAAATAATGAACTTCTTTGGACTACAAGAAACATTTAAATTAAATTTAATAACCCTATATCAGTACATCAATTTTAAAATTCTAAGACATATGTTTCGCAATGTCACTTAATTGTTGGGATCCTCTTCGGTGATTGCCAATACAAGATTTTGCAAACACACTAACTTCTTTTATTTGCCAAGAAAGGAAAATGTGTACACGTTGATAATCTCTGCTCAAATACTTATTACTTAAGAGTCTAATTAAAATCTGTCTGTTGACCGAAATCAAGTTGTGAATTTATACATTATTGGTTTTATTAGAGATTTGCATCACTAACTTAGACAAAGATATGAAAAATACGCTATGTTATTGATTCATATTGCCCAAAATTCATTAAGGATATCGGCATTCAAGCATAGCAAAAAACATTACAAGAGCCGCTTCTTTAAATTGATAAGAATATAAGGAACAAAGAATATTTTGACTTCCACTTGCTTTTAATCAGGTAGCCAGTAAATGATCTAAGGATTACATATAGGGTAGGCATAATAACATATAGGGTAGGTATAACATAAAATGTCAGATATCCTCTCCGCTGGTCTTACGTCCCAGTTGAAGTGCTTTGGTAAAGTGTCTATTCTCCGATTGGCAGAATTATGCTTGCAATTAAAGGCTTTGTATGTTAAGCAATTGTGTATTAAAATACCTCAATATTGGTTTAGGTGGCGTGAAATGTTTCAGCACCATGCCTTTGTGATCTGATCCCAGAGCGAAAAAGAAGAAATATTGCGTGATGACATGATGCAAGCATGATGCAGATCAAAATACTCCGGAGGTAAAATAGCTTCCCACTCGGATTTCCGGGTGGAGGCTGGACTTGAGGGACCATCAGGCCTGAACGTCTCTGAAGACGTCTACCAGACAGAAAATAGACTGCGATTTGACCTCTGAACATAAGAGGCATCAACACAAATATTAACTCGGTCCACCAGCAACTAACATCAAGTAAGCTTCAGAAAGAAAAGTGAAATCAAGCACTACTCATGTTCATTTGAATATACCCGGATATGACCTTTACTCCCGAATCCGACATAATCGGCCTCATAAGCGATCGTCAGTATCGCTTCCGCAAGCACAGATCAACAGGAGACCGAGAGCTACGGCGATTTTCGTGCGGTCGCTGGGGGAGTGGGGTGAGAGAACAATGAGTTTAACGTAGGAAAGACTGAAGCAGCTGTCTTCCCAATAAAAGCAAACACCGCAGGATCTGACTAATCAATGACAGGATAAACACTGACTCTGGCCTCATCCATAAGCTTGCTGGGCGTCAATGGGGAAAACAACATGTCTTAGCGTGATCACGTCACCAAAATCGCCAATGCAGCTGCACAAATGCTAGGAGCACCCTGTAGAGCAAAAAAAGTGGTATACACGCTTATCTAAATTTAGGCATATGACCTTTAGCTATTATTAATGAGTATCTGAAGAGTACATGTTAGCTAATATTTCTGTCAACTTCATTTCCAACAATAATCTGTAGGTGCATACTGGCGTTAGCTTGAGAAAACTTTATTTCTTCCGGTGCGGATTGTATAACCAGACTTTATTATTCATCTAAAATCCCATAGAATTGGCTTGGCGATCATATCGAGCCTCATTCGGTCACTGGCGAGACATTCAAACGGTAGTCCCACATCACTCTGTTTCATCTTCCCACTAGATCTTGTCTGGGTTCCTTAACATGAAGCACAGGTTGAACACTGCCGGCACCATGATTTCACATCCTGGCAGTAGTTGGCCCAGTAAAATATGTCGCGGGTCTTGTCAATCGTGCTGGTAACTCCGAGATGAGCACCAAACTTTCCATTATGTACTTCTTCCAGGACTTCCGATACCCTCTTCCTTGGTACCACTAACTGCGTCTTCACTACTTTTCCATCGGCGCTTTGCCAGGCTAGTTTAAGAAGTCCATTATCAACTGCCAGGGAGTCCCACTGAGCACACAGCGCTTTAAAAATAAATCCCTTAGTTGAAATACCTCTCTAGCTTGGTCTTGGTTGACGTTCGTCCTTAGCTTTTAGCAGTCGTGCTATTTCACTATCCTCAAGCTGATCCTTTCCAAGTTGCTCTGAGGCCTACTGCTGATCAATTCCTTCTCGTTGATCTACTCTTTGGCAATGTTCATAATTATCCGTGCATTATCTTCTGGATAAAGCATCAGAATTATTATTCCATCTTCCTTCACTGTGTATAGCCTTAAAGTTATATTGTTTCAACTCTTCCTGACTTGACTTTGAACTGCTAGCGTCGCTGGATGGAGATGTAGACCGTAGTTTTACTCGACAGTCTCTCTTGAAATGCTAAGCTCTGCCACATATATAGCACTGATTTGAAATATTTCTGTTACTTGGCCTAACTTCTAGTGGCTCCTGGAATCTCCCCGTGGCCTGAAAAACTTCGGTTAATTTTTTCAAAATACTGCCCATCTCAGTTAGTTCACATCTCTTCTCCATATCTTCTTCCCGTATCCTGGATGGATACGTTCCTGATTGTTGGCTTAGAGATGTTACAGGCCGCCTCGATTTCTAGGGTTCTACCCAAAACTTTACGGCTTTTATCAAATTTAGCTAGACGTAACATCTTCTGAGTTTGTGGATCTCTGATATACCATCCACGAAATATTGAGCAGCAAGATCCTCTGTTGCTCCCGGAATTTATGGTAGTAGCGCACATGGAGATCCTATGTCGCTCGACAAGCGGTGTGTGAGCGAAAATGTTGATTGACACGGTTCTTGAATAGTTGTAGGTTGTAATTAGGGGGAACCAGTTGTCGTGGGAGTGAGTTCCACAGTGATGCAGTGCACTAGACAAAGGAGTTCTTGAAAAGCGATGTTCTAGGTATTTCCAGTTGTATGACGAACTGGTGCGCTCTTGCCGTCTGTCGTGACTGTCTGATAGGCGTTGCCAGGGGCGGGATGAGGCGGGCCAAATCCTGGGAACATCTGCCGTGAAAGTATCTGTAAAACAGGGACATCTCGGCCACATGTTTGCGGTGCTCCAGACTATCCAGATTCCGGGTCGCCGACAAGATGCACAGCTCTCTTTTGAATGGAATCCAGCAGCGTGAGGGTGTCCTTTGGTGCGGCACCCCCGATGTGTGAGCAATATTCTAAGCACGGTCTTATTTGCGCTTTGTAGAGCAAGAGCAACTGCGGTGTATACGATTTTTTGTTGCGAAGTAGCGCACCAAGCTTCTGGGAGGCTGATTTTGCGATATTAGCAACGTAGTCATGCCAGGAGATTGCTGTTAACACCCAGCAGCCCGATTGACGAGGATGAAGGAATGGTCGATCCTGCCATAATGATGTCAGGGCCCGCCGTATTGGCCCTCTTAGTAAACGTGGCTGCTTGAATTTTGCTGCATTAAACTAGACCCAGTCGCTGGTAAAGGTTTTTCTTTAATTGAGAGACAAGGGTACTGTCATCTGCAAACCTATAAAAAGGATTATTTGTTTCGGTCGGATACGCCAATTGAATGAGACGTCTAACGTTTGCCTCAAATTCTTGCAGGTTTTCACCAGGCTGGTAATGGCGGGACTTTACTTGTGCCTGATACAGTTGTCTTCTGTGTTGGCCTCCAAATGATCTCTTCAGGGCAGCCACAAGTATGTCATACTTCCCCTGTTGGCTGATGGAAATGGTTTGTAGTTGTTTCAAGGCTATTCCAACCGTTGGCAACAGCAGCGGCTACAAATTGTCCTCTATACATTGTCAAGGATGTTTAACTGTTATACGCTGGAGGTTTAATATTATGTCCTGTGGCGAATACCCTTTCGGTGGGTCCTTGATTTTTTAGTCTGGTCACTTCTGCTTTTAGATTCTCCACTTCTTTCCGTACGTCTCCTACTTATTTTTCTACATTGTTTACTTCCTTTTCAAATTTCTCATTTTTCCCGCCCAGTTTTTTCTGCAATTTCTCTTGCTCGCCTACGATTGCATTCAGCATCCATTTCTGAAGCTGGTCCTGCTCTGCTTGCCTTCTACGTTCATCCTCTTCCCGTTCCGTTTGCCTTTTATCTTCTTGATATTGAAAAATTTTCTGAAACCGGTCCTGTTCTACATGTCTTATATTTTCTTGGTCTTGTAAACATTTCTGAAGCCGGGCCTGTTATGCTTGCCTTCTACGTTCATCCTGTTCCCGTACTTCCCGTTCTTCTTACCTTTCATCTTCTTGATCTTGAAACATTTTCTGAAGCCGGTCCTGTTTTATTTGCTTTTTATCTTGTTTATCTTGAAAATTTTTCTGAAGCCGATCCTGTTCTGCTTGCCTTTTGTCTTCTTGATCTTGAAAAATTTTCTGAGGCCTGTTCTGTTTGCCTATCTGCATTTAGATTTTCCATGAAATCGGCCAACATTTTATTCATTTGCTCCATTTCTGCCGTTTGTTGCCTTGTATTCACCATAGAATGTTATAATTTTTTTTCACGAATCCACCAGTCGAAACAACCTCGTTGACGTACTTGCACCGTCTTCTCTTCTCCAAGAACACTTCCCAAGTCCCGTCTCTTCACAATCCGACTTCGGACACCAAATGTTACGTTTTTCCCGTGGGTTCTAACGAAGTCACAACTTTTACTCTTTTACAATAATATTCTCTTTA
The DNA here is from genome assembly GCA_016904865.1 of Pissodes strobi. Classification (NCBI taxonomy): domain Eukaryota; kingdom Metazoa; phylum Arthropoda; class Insecta; order Coleoptera; family Curculionidae; genus Pissodes; species Pissodes strobi. The sequence goes on from MU194098.1 coordinate 16,303, forward strand.
TTCTTTATCACTCTATACAATTAAACACACTAAACTACTCTTATAACTTTACATCTCATAGCTCTTTACAATTCAACACTCAATGATTAACTAACCGCAACTCGCCGTTATCCGCTATTTATATACAATCTAAAATCTATCGCGATCACTCCGGACGAAGCGAGCCATCTCTATATGATTCGCGACCAGGGCATCGAGATAGTTCCACAGTTGCTGAATCCTCGCGGCCGGCGATGACTCATACGTAGATTCGACAAGGCTAGTTCTATAGGGTAGCACAAAAACATTCGGATGGTTGCTAGCCGTGACAATATTATAATTCATTTTTATACTTATATCTTAGATTTGGTCATATTATAAATAAAATATAAGTTTTTGATAAGCGAAGTATATGTATAACAGTAACATGTATCCAATCAGTTAAGTGTCTGTATTGTATATCTGCTACTTAATCAGTTGAATGATGAACATCATTAGTATCGTACCTGCGTACAGCTTTAGGCACACTGTTAAATCATATATATGAATAGTGGAGATAATGATAGATAAGTTAGATTAATTTGGACTTAATTAATTTTGCATTTTTATCATATAATAACATTTCGCGGTCTCTTTGTGGCTAGCTTTTGAGAACACCATTAAGTACATCATTAATCTGTTCACGTAACAGATATATTTTTCATTCAGCCTATTATTACTCACAGAACAAATTTGCATTACTCATTACCGAAATAACAAATTTGTTATTCCACATTTGTTGACATCCCACGTAAACGCTTGCACCGCAGTCATTTGTTCTTGTCAGCGCTCCTTGTAATAGCAATGTCCATTGGATGTGTCTACTTCCTGATTGATATTTAAATATTGAAGCCAATCCTGAAAGATCCGTTACTGCATATGTGTAAAATTGTGCTCTGAATTTTGATCTTGCCCGTTTTTTAAAATAAGTAGGTACCCTACGTATATAATGCAATATACAATAACAAACGAAATGCTCACATTTTCATTGGAAGATTAGAGAGCGTCCGTGTTACGCCATCAAATATTCGTAAGTATAAATCTAACATTCATTAGGGTAAATTACTAAATTATTGGTGTCTTAAGGAGGAAATTAGTTATCGCCTGGTAACTTTGCCAAGAACTTTCTATCACTGCTGAGGTAATCATATATTTGAAAACCTACATTTAATTAAAATAAAAAAAAATAAGTAAAAATCTAAAATATAAAACATAAAAGATAGTCCAAAGATTTTATATTTAAGAAGTATCTATCATTTTTAAGAGCGCAACTTTTAAAAACAAATTTATCTTTGTAAATCTGTGTCTCCAAAATATTTATAATGGCTATTCCTAATACATATATTTATTTAATCAATGGCCAAGAAAAGCATGTATAAAAAAACAAGTTGATACCTACCTATACCAAATTAGGAAAATAAATGCTATTGAAATAAAGGGGGTGACAATAATAAGAACATGAAATATACAGTTTTTACAAGCTTTTATTTACTTTCACCTGTGATTCTGTCTGTAATCAAATCTTGCAATCTGAATTAGAACTACTTCTAAATGTCCGATTGACTTGAAATTTGGTACACGTTTATAGTTCCGATGACAATACAATATTATAATGTTGTTAAGTTTACACCTCCCCACCTTTCAAGGGTAGGGTAGGGGGGCACTACTTAAAGTATGTCCGATTTCGTTTAAAATTGGGATATGGGAGTTTTTGGGAACAAGGAATATGAATTTTCTATCAGATTTTGAAAATTCAAAATGCCGGATTCAACATGGCCGATATTGGGTTAAATGTTGCAAGTCAATTTTAGCTGACTTCTATATATCCAATTGGCTTCAAATTTTGTATGCATTTGTACAAATGAAAATATAAAATTATGGTCTAACTTAAACTCCCCCCTCCCTTTCGAGAGTAGGGTAGGGGGGCACTACTTAAAGTATGTCCGATTTGGTTTAAAATTGGTATTAGGGGGTTTTTAGGGACCAGGAATATAATTTTATCAGGTATTGAAAATTCAAATTGGCTGATTCAAAATGGCTTTTATTATATACTACGAATCTAAGTTTACTAATAAAAATATAATATTTACTAAAGTTGTGATTTTGCTATACCATAATACCTACTAAAAAGTAAAAAATAAATAAAAGTAAAAAATAAATTTTTAAAAACAAGCTTTTATTTAAATGCACTAAAAAAAGGAAAATAAATTTTGAAGTAAATCAAATCCATTGTTTTGTTACATTAAACATTTTTATATGATATAAAAGCTTGTAGCGAGAAATTTAAACATCTCGCGACAAGCTTTTAGATCATATAAAAATGTTTAATGTAACAAAATAATGAGTTTGATTTACTTGAAAATTTATTTCCTTCTTTTTAGTGCAGTTAATTAAAAGCTTGTTTTTAAAAATTTATTTTTTACTTTTATTTATTTTCTATTCATTCCAATAACTTGGCACCCAAAAAAAATTATTAAGAGTAAGATTAGAATCCTTTACACTTACAAGGTTATACACCCGGATTGTATTGTTTAAAGATATCAGATAACTACCAATAGCATTTTTACTATGACCGTAATTTTCCAGGATTTTCAGAAATTAGAAAAATCGTGTAATGCTTGCTAAACTTTGGACAGAGTTAGGCCGTTGACTGAATTATCATTCAACTGTTAGGCTTTTAAAAGGAATGGCTTAAGACATAAATAAACATTATGTGTCACTACTCCAACGTATAGTAGGTATATAAAAATGTAACAACTTAAATTAATAATGAAATTTTCTCGTAATGCCAAGTATTTTCCTATTTACTATAGTGAAGTTTGTAAAAAGAAAGTAAAAATTTTCGAAAGTTTGGAGCAACTTAAAAAAACTTTGTTTTTAAAAGCCCTTATAAAGACCGGTAATACAAAGTAAACGATCCCCAATATTTGCAAACATTGCAAAATTTGTTATCATATCTATTTTATATAAAACCTTATATAGTAAAAATTGAAGAAGGTTTTGATTCTTAACTGCATCAGGGAAATATTATTGATATTTGTGAGTAGCATACATAAATACAAAAATATTCTTGTGTGCAGTTCACACGCGGTAGAAGTGACACCTTCATAAAACTAAACCAAGCGGTCTCCCATCCAAGTACTAACCCAAGTACTAACCACACCCGACGCTGCTTAACTTCATTGATGGGGCGAGAACTTCTTTTTACTTTTTACAAACATGTAACAACTGTATAACTGGGTTCTATCTCATCCATTCGCAGGCTATATCGTATAGATTTTTTTTTCTGTCGCTTTTTCATTTGATCGAGTCTCAGACCACACCCGTGCTAAAGAAGTTTTCATTTCAAAAATATGCAAAGTCAAGAACAAAGAACATTTCTTGTTTTTGAAACAACATACAAATATTGCAGTTTTCGAGTGCCCTTTTTCTTTTTTTCCGGCCCGGAGTTGAAGTTTATATATGACCCATGTTTTCAAACCGTCCGTCATGTCATCTGACTGCAAAACGATCTGTTGAAAATACTCACACATGGCCGGCCTCCGGGTTTTCAGGATTGCGTGCATACTGCTTTAAAAACCTATATCATCGCAATGTCTGGTTCGAATTGCATAATGGTATTATCCGAATTGTTATATTATGAAAACCAACTGCTGAACGTAAATAGTACATCAAGAGAATTTTGAATTAAAATTTAAATATTGAGATTTTAATTACGATACTTGATACCAAGATGCGGTTTTCTCTCTTCGTTTGTCTGATGCTCAGAATATGTATTACCACTTGCATGACTGCATATGCGATGGAAGAATAATATATACAGAGTGTGAAATTAAGCCGTTTTGCATTTTTGCGATAGTTTCTTCATTTCAAAAACTAAAATAAAATATTACATTTTTCTTTTGTCTCCCCAAAATGCTATTTGATAATATGTAAAATAGCAGTGTCTATATTTTAATTTTCTTGCAATAAACAATTGTTTTGAAAATGTCAGCATTCATATATGCATAAGTGAAGTCTTAACGTGACACCCTATATATGAGGCAAACGTTGACTGCTCTCCTCTGTATGGAGTTCAATATCTTGAGCAAGTATTCGGGTGTCGAGTTCCACACATGGATACAGTATCCCAGAGAAGGTCTTATCTAGGCCTTGTAACGCTCAGTTCCCAAACAAATACAAACCTAATTTACATAAATA
>JAEQML010065862.1:0-20520 GCA_016904865.1 Pissodes strobi
ATGTCTTTTTATTATGTTTTAATTGGGGTATAATTAGGCCGTACACGTACCAAGGCAACTTTTATCTACCAGATGGCGCGGCAAAGTAAAAAGTTATTCATCAGCGTCACCCAGGTTAAAATACTAGCTCTTAAATATTTTATATTGGGTAATGAGCGGACCTCTTTTAATTTTGGGCTTTGAAAAGGTTTATTTTAATGTTTTAAAGAGTTTAGATATATTAGAACGTATGTGAGATATATTCATAAAGGAGAAATAACCTGGCCAATTATTTCCAATGAATTTTGGTATTATTAAAATGTTGAGGTCGGGCGCCATAGGATCTCCCTTTAGTATGTGTGCCACTACCATAAAAAATGCAGCTTCTATAAATAAAGCGACTGATCAAAATGCCTATACATATTTCAAGTCACTCATTAGTACTATTATGAAATTATTACAGCACATGCCTAGTAATAAAGGTCATCGTGTCAATTTTTAATTAAAATGGTGTATAAGATAAAATGAAATATGTTAACATATAAAATACATTATTAGGGTCGAGATGATTCCCAAATCGATCGCTAAAAAACTGTATCGCAAATAGCTCCGAACTGAATGCAATCAGTTTTAATTAACAACGCAGAAAAGTCTAAATTTGCAATGAGTATAAATCTTTGTGTTCGGCCATTCGGGGATTTAGTGTGGAACGCATGATAAAACTGTACCTAACCCGAGTTTTACACGCTAATGAGGGCAGCCTGGCCAGTTACCCACCGCAGGGGAGGATCGCCCCCATTCCCCCTTTATGGGGAGTGAAAGCCAACGAGATAAGCCATCTAGAGAATGTCTATAGCAAAAGATGTAAAACGAATAAATAAATGATCCTATTGACGCGACACTTTTTCCATTTTTTTATTGATTTTAACTTTTTTTGTAATTGAGGATTTAAGATCGAGGGGTCGAAGTCAAGGTAAATTTTAAGGCAGTTAAAAATGGTGTTTCATTATTTCATGCATCTTCTTTTTAAGCGTCTTCTAAATCCTATTGAAATTGGACGGGATCGGAAAATGGCAAGGATTTTTTAGCCGTTATATTTTGAATATATTATAATCAGGAAAATCGAGACGACCGACATCGACAGTTCAATAGAAAATTGGTTGAAGAAAACCATGCTGAATGCTTCATTGTTTCGAAGAGGTCGATAAAAAGGTAAAACACATATTCTTTGGGAAAAAATTGCGGTTTTAAATTGTATTCTCAAAAGCTTATTTTTTTATCGGAAAGTTGGTTACTTAATGAGAATTTACGCGAAAAACCCTATAAGAGTTTACTGAGAAAATAGTGATGGATTTTATACAAGGTAAGGCTATACCAAAAAACCGTTTTATCCTACAACAAGGAACTTAGGAAATCTAAAAGGGCATCATGGATACAATTCTGCGAGGCATAGACGAGTTAGCCCCAGCACAGCGTCTACAAAAAAAAAAAACCTCTCAAAAATCATTCAAACGGTATTGGGCTATTAAAAAAGTCAAACAGAGAATACTACAACGATCAGAATGAAAGTTCAAAGGTACCATTATAGACTCACTTCCCTGGATCACAAATCGTAGAAGATACTCAGACTAATCCTCACAATGAGGGGTGTCAGAGCCCGAACGGCAGATACAAAAGACTGGCGCGAAAAATATTCACTAACAACAGAACACAATGGGCAATCAATGGCTTTAAGCTCTATAAATCCCCCGGCAAAGACAGGATTTTCCCTGACCTGCTTCAGAAAGGCTATGAGATCCTGAAGGTACACCTACAGAAAATCTTCAAAGCTAGCTTTATCCTAGGACATATACCACTAGCTTGTAGGGAGGCAAATAGGATATTCATACGTATTCAACGGCCGACACCCGGAGGCTACTTTACTAAATATAAACTATTGCAGCACAAGACACGCCTCCAGCCACGTCATTGCAAAATATAATCGGCCTCAGCACAATCCTACAAATTCTAATCGTCTGCAGCACGCGAATGCATTCGATGTCTTCGCGATGCAATCAATTTGCAGCATGAGCCGTGGTGGTCGAGAGGTCTAGATGGTTAGGTCTCAACTCGGCAGCGACAGCTATCGGCGGCGGCGGCTCGGGTTTAAACCCCGTTGCTTTTTTTATTTATTTTTTAAGGTTAAGTTTCTAAACAGTTTTTTTCTTGATTTTGGGTATGTCTTGGGTTAGTTTGGGTTAGCACCTGGTTAGTTTCTTTCTCTTGAGCCCCCGTAGCGAGCGGTAGGGCGGAGGGCCATGCGAAAGGTGAAATATTTCATCCAGCGACGTCATTGCAAAATATAATCGGCCTCAGCACAATCCTACAAATTCTAATAGTCTACAGCACGCGATTGCATTCGATGTCACTGGAGGCGTGTCTTGTGCTGCAATAGTTTATATTTAGTAAAATCGCCACCCGGAGGACGACCCAAAATCATACCGTCCCATCAGCCTAATCTCCTTTCTCCTCAAAACAATGGAGAAAGCAATCGATCAATACATAAGAAGCGAAACTCTAACTAGAACATCGCACCATCCTAGGCAATTCGCCTATCGTTATGGTGTTTTCGCATCGTGCTAGTGCTCCTGCACTCTTGCACTGTTCTGGGATCTGCTGGCTTGTAGTTAGTGGATTTTGTGTTGTCATCTTGAGTGTATGGTCTGGAGTTTGAAGGAACGTAGTGAAGAAGGAACGCTTTGAACGTGAGGGATCGAGAGTTTGGTTTTTGCGGTTTGAAAAGACAAGAGAATTGCTGTAGACACCTAGGCGAGGCTGATCGATTTGAATTTTGCAGATTTCTCTGCAAGTCCATATCGGCCACACCAGGAAGCAACTGCACGTGATATGCCGGGTGTTACTCCCTGACCCTACTTCTACGCATGGAACCCATACGGCGAGCTACTCCGGCATTCCCTTAATGCCTGTACACCCCCCTTTTTAGGCAGGAACCCGGCCTAGGGCATGAGCGATGCTCTCGTCCCCAGCTGTTATTGAGATCATTCTTGTAAAAAGTTATTGAATTTGAAATTTTAAAATTATGAAAAATTTGAAAAAAATTTGATTAAGAATTTTTGAAAAAAATTTTTGTTTTGGAAAATTTCTGAAAATTTGTTGATCTAAATTTATGAAAAGAACGAACCTTTTTGAGAAATTTTGGAAAAATAAATTTTGAAAAAATTTGAAAATTTTGAATCTTTTGAGATTTTTGAAAATTTTTAAAATAAGAATGATATTGATATTATTTTTTGGGTTTTTGATTTTTATAAAGTGTAAGTGTGAGTGTGATTTAGTGTTCTGGTGGAAGTAGTAGACTTTTGTGTACTGTTCTGTTCGGATGTGTAATTCTGCTGAATAGTGTTTTTATGATTGGATTTGTGTGGTTGTGTACAGGGTGGCTCGTTTTCGTGTCTATGTATGGGGAACTCGAAAACCGTAAGAGATACAGTGTCGGTCAAATTAAGGCAAAATTGCGCATTTAGGTGCCTAACAATATGCCGTTTAGAAAGTTTCAAAATTCCGAGTATTTCCGGAGATATACGAAAAAAACCGAAATTTTGAAAAATCGTTATATTTTTTTCCTGGGCATATTTAAAAACGTATGTCAAATTGAATTGCACCTTTGCCTTGCCACTTTCTCCGCTCTATCCAATGATGGTATCCAGTTTGAAATCCGACGTTTCGTCTTCAAGGGATCATCATCAACTTTCTTTTTTTAAATACGAACTTCAATCTTCTTTATCGTTTTTCAAATGGTATTGGCGTTATTAATATGAGTATATGTTTTTATTTTTTTTTATTTTTTTTTTAATTTTAATTTTTTTTTTAATTAAATATTTTGCTTTGGCGTAATTTTAAATAATTTAAGTTAGGTACTTTTAAAATTTTTATATTCTATAAAAATATTTTTTTTGTATTAAGTGGAAAATTGGAGCCCGTATTAAAAATAAAAAATAATTAAATTATTTTTTACGAGAATATGGCCATGAACTATTACTCAAACAAGTTGCTTAGTGCAAAGATAAAATATTTTCAACTTTTAACCAATTAAAAAATTTATTTAATAGAGAACATGAACAATTTGTAATCATACTACGTGATACTATAGGTACGTTGATGGAAAAATACACCTATTGGAATTTTGCCTATAAATTATTATTTTTTTTATTATTTATATGCAAAATTCCAATAGGTGTATTTTTCCATCAAAGTACCTATAGTATCACGCAGTATAATTATAAATTGTTTATGTTCTCTATTAAATAATTTTTTTAATTGGTTAAAAGTTGAAAATATTTCATCTTTGCAGTAATAGTTCATGGCCATACTATGGATTTAACGATCTTGCTTTAAATTTGTCAAAATCATACTTAAATGGGAGATCTCAGAGCATAAATCTTAACGGAGTAACTTCATCGCAGACGAGCATTCTGTCTGGGGTTCCTCAGGGTAGTGTTCTTGGGCCTTTATTATTTTTAATTTACACGGCTAGTATTTTAAAATCTATAGCTTATTGTAGTGCTCAGGCCTACGCTGATGATACACAGCTGTATGCTCACATTAATGTCAATAATGCTCATAATGCTGAATCATTAATTAATAACGAATTAAATAATATTTATGAATTGTCATTGGAACATCATCTTAAATTAAATGCAGACAAGTCTTGTGCGCTGTTTTTTGGTGCAAAGAATAGGGTAACTAGAGTTAAACAACAGATATCTTTAAAAATCAATACCGTTCCTTTAAATGTGGTAGATTCCACTAGGAACCTTGGTATCATTTTGGACACGGAGCTTAGGTTTCGTGAACATGTTAAAAAATTAAATCAAAGAGCATTCATTAACCTTAAGCTTTTGTATTCAAATAAACACTTCTTAAATAAAACTTTAAAACGTAATTTATGTGAAAGCCTAGTGTTATCACATTTTAACTACTGTGACTTTATTTATGGCCCGTGTCTGGATCTTGAATCCAAAATTCGTATTCAAAAAGTTCAAAATAATTGCTGCAGACTTGTTTGCAATCTCCGAAGATATGCTCATGTGTCTCACAAGATAAAAGAATTGGTTTGGTTAAACATGGAGCAGCGCAGAAATCTTCATTTGGTAAATTTTACCCATCAGCTTATAACAAGTAACCACCCTTCCCCCCTCAAAGCAAAGTTTATACTGCGTCATCGCAACCGTTTACGTAATAATCTACGAAATGATAGTGTGTTTTCGATCCCTAGACATCGAACGTCTCTTTTCAAAAGAAGTTATGTTTATAACGCAATCATGTTGTACAATTCGCTGCCAGCTAATTTAAAAGAAAAAACATCTTTTGTCATATTTAAAAAGGAATATAAAATATACCTACTCTCAAGGTTAATGAGAATACGAATACCAGTGTGTTTGGTGAGTTCTTGTCGGGGTTCATAGTATGGTCTCTTATTGTTAAATAGTATGTAAGTGCTTTTTAGTGTTTTCACTCAATTCTTCACCCTTCTATTGTCGTTTACTTACTTTTTTTTTTGTTTCTAGTGGTTAAGTTGAATAGCTTGTAGCTAGACTTCGCAACACTGAAGCATAATGCTGTCCAAAAATGTAATTTTCATTCTTGAATAATAAAAGTCGTTTTTATTTATTTATTTTATTTTATATTCTCGTAAAAAATAATTTTACTATTTTTAATTTTTAATACGGGCTCCAATTTTCCACTTAATACAAAAACCAAAATAAAATGTTTTTAAAGAATATAACAATTTTAAAAGTACCTACCTTAAATTATTTAAAATTACGCCAAAGCAAAATATATAAATTAAAAAAAATAATAATAAAAATTAAAAAAAGAAATTAAAAAAAAATAAAAACACATACTCATATTAATAACGCCAATACCATCTGAAAAACGATAAAAAAAATTAAAGTTCGTATTTAAAAAAAGAAAGTTGATGATGATCCCTTGAAGACGAAACGTCGCATTTCAATCTAGATATTATCATTGGATAGAGCGGAAAAAGTGGCAATGCAAAAGTGCAATTCAATTTAAAATCCGTTTTTAAATAAGCACAGGAAAAAAATAAAACGATTTTTCAAAATTTTGGTTTTTTCCGGATATCTCCGGAAATACTCGGAATTTTAAAACTTTCTAAACGGCATATTGTTAGGCACCTAAATGCGCAATTTTGCCTCAATTTGACCGACACTGGATCTCTTACGGTTTTCGAGTTCCCCATACATAGACATCACACCATTCATCACTGAGCTCACTCAGTGATGAATGCAAGCTAATGGGTCGCCATTTCTGCGGAAAGATTAAGTTTTTGTGCGGTATTGGAAGTAGTATGACTTTTGCTTTTTTCCAAGGCTTTGGAAAGTGTTTTAGTGATAGAATAGTGTTAATGATGTATGCGAGTTTGAGTAGGGCTGGTTCTGGCAAGTTTTTGAGTGCTTTGTTTGATATGTTGTCGTGACCGGCTGCTTTTTTCGGGTTCAATTCCGCAATGAATTGCGCAATTTCTGTTGTGTTGGTTGGTTCTGTTTCGTCGTCTTGGTGTTCGTTTTCATATGTTAGTATTTCTCTGTAGTTTCTCTCTATGGTTTCGCCTACCAGGCAGGCAAATCCACATTAAATGCGCTGCACTGTCCAGTTAAAGACATCGAAGTGACAATCGAATGCAAAGAAATTGCTCTTACATCATCAAGAATTGGAATGAAGGGGAGGGACTCTCCCTAAATCCTAGGAAAATCATTCTTTTCCCGTTTACAAAAAGAAGGAAGCTAGAAATGAGAGCGCCCATCCTACACGGAACACAGTTATCTTTTTCCAGCGCAGTAAAATATTTAGGCGTCACACTGGACCGTAAACTTACCTGGAACAAGCGTCTAGAAAACACCATCTCTAAAGCCACAACGGTAATCTGGACATGCTGCAAACTAGTTGGCAAGACATGGGGCCTAAAACCAAAAATGGTATATTGGATCTGCCAAACAATAATAAAGCTCACGGTTACCTATATCTCGCTGGTATGCTGGTCACCGCTCGGACCAGACTTAATAAAGTGCAAAGGCTGATATGCATAGGAATAACAGGGACAATGTTAACGTGCCCTACCGCAGCATTAGAGGTAATGCTGAACATGCCTCCTCTTAATCTCAGTGTGAAGAGGGAGGCGATTATCAGTACTCACAGGCTATTCCAAATAGGCAAATTCAAGCCTAGAGATTTGACGGGTCACCTGCGCATCTTTGAAGAAATAAAACTGGAAAATGCCAGCAAATCAAGTGACCAAATGACGGTCATGTTGGATCTAGATGTCCCATATTGTCAGTGATTATTGATGACCGCCAATCATGGGATAGTAAAAAACTACCTAGTACCAGTTGCAATGATGTTTGTAAAAATTTAACATCTTGCCATTCTCGTAATGTCCTAAAAGATGATTGTTTAATTTACATAAGTTTCTATTATTTTCCATATATTTTGGTTAAATTCATTTACGTGAATATGGTGCTTGACAATTTTTCGGAATTCGCCGGTATGTATTTGATACTTGGGAATGTTAAAATAATTTGGAATCAGCAGTTAGAAAGTGTGCTGAATAGTATCCTACCTACCCGAGCTTCCGTTTAAGAGAAACCGGAACATTCACCTCGCAGCTCATCATCCTGAAAAAAAGAGAACAATCCAGAAAAATATGGGAAATGTTTTAAATGAAACTGAGGTTAATCCATCTAAAAGAATTAGAGAAATATCTTTACATTCTGAAATACCCCGAAGTTCAACTTGAAGAGTTCTAAAAAAAAAACAATTACTACCATTTTATCTTTAATTATATATATTTTAATCTGCATAACGAGCATGTGTGGGCTGAAGAGAATCCTTACGACACTTTAAATGGACATGGATATGGAGAATTTTCAGAAGGTACATGACTTATTGAAGACTGACTTCCAACCTCGAGTTACCTTCTGGGTAATTATTGCTTATACGGTTTTCTGCTATTTTTGGATTATATCGAAAAAAATATATATAGGCACATTCTAGAGTCCTTAGGGATTGCAAATATACTGGCGGAGAAGAGAAATTGCGTTTTTTTGTCAGAAAAAATAAAAAAATAATACCAGCCATACGGTTCTGGTGTCATATAAACACTGTCGATTTTGAAGCTTTTTTTGGGTTCTATGGAAATATTACATCAAATGGGACACATTACCGCAAAACAATTTGCGGATGAAGCACATTTTCGCAAAATAAATCCAAAATAAAAATTAAAATTCAACATACATTTTTTGCTAATAAACACAATTCCAGTACAGTTTGTCCTAGGGTATGGTCCCAGAAGGTTAATAATAACATAATATAAAGCGTTTTTTCTTAAAAAATTGCACATAAAACTGTTTTTTTGCACTTTAAAACGATAATATATTAGGTTTGTTCTAGCAGCGATTTCAAACGGTTCCAAACCGTACGGAGTTTGCGCATTGCCATATAAGCGACGCTTATATCGTTATGCGCAAACTCCGGACGGTTTGAAACCGTTTGAAATCGCTGCTAGAACAGACCTAATATTTATGAGGTAAACGTCAACATGACTATTTCTTAAAACACTTAGGTTGGCGTAGCAACTAGCGGCTAGGTCGCGCCGGTATAAAAGCTGTCGTACGGGTGGGTGTTGCCAAGTGTAAATTCTATTTGGTTATAAAATACAACAGCCTCGTGTTGAATATGTTTCAAAAGTACTGTGTGACGAAAACTTATAAATAATGATTCTTAATGACTTTGCTTACTAAAATAATAACAATAATTCGAATATGTGATTTGCTAGAATTAGATGTTACGATAGAAGGGGGCCACTTTTAATAATAAGTCATATAAAATTATTTATTTAGTTCATTCAAATAGATACAAATTTAAAATAAAATTATCATACATTTTGATATTTTTTGTAGTTTATTTAAAGGGGGGTTAGTTTCAGTTAGTTTTGGTTAGTTTGGGTTAGTTAAGAGATAAATGGGAGCTTGTTTGGTTAGCCTGGGGTATTTTAGAAACAAGCGCGCGGAGCGCGCTTTTTTCTTATATAGCTCAGATTAGCCCTGGTTAATTAAGGGTACCTTGGGTTAGTTTGAGTTAGTTTTGGTTAGTTTGGGTTAGTTAAGAGATAAATGGGAGCTTGTTTGGTTAGCCTGGGGTATAATAAAAACGCTTGTTTCTTGCATAGCTCAGATCAGCCCTGGTGAATTAAGGGTACCTTGGGTTAGTTTTGGTTATTAAGAGATAAATGGGAGCTTGTTTGGTTAGCTTGGGGTTGGGTTAGTTTTGGTTAGTTAGTTTTGGTTAGTTTGGGTTAGTTAAGAGACAAATAAGAGCTTGTTTGGTTAGCCTGGGGTATATAAGAAACAAGCGCCCAGAGCGCGCTTGTTTCCTGCATAGCTCAGATTAGCCCTGGTTAATTATGGGTATCTTGGGTTAGTTTTGGTTAGTTTGGGTTAGTTAAGAGATAAATAGGAGCTTGTTTGGTTAGCCTGCATAGCTCAGATTAGCTCTGGTTAATTAAGTGTACTTTGGGTTAGTTAAGAGATAAATGGGAGCTTGTTTGGTTAGCCCGGGGTACTTAAGAAACAAGCGCGCGTGTATACCTTGGGTTAGTTTCAGTTAGTTTGGGTTAGATTCAGTTAGTTTGGTTTAGTTTTGGTTAGTTTGGGTTAGTTTGCATTAATTTGGAAGAGTTTTGGTTAATTTGGTTTAGTTAAGAAACAAATGGGAGCTTATTTGGTTATTCTGAGGCACATAAGGAACAAGCGCGCGCCGATGAATTGGCAACGCACAATTCATCGGCAACTTTCGTGATTCACAATATACCTTTGTAGATGGCACATTCAAAGCAGTTCCAAGAAGGCCAGGATTTGCTCAGATTTTGACATTTTTTGCAACATGCATGGATCATGCAAGTAGAGATCTATATTCATACAAATTTATTATATTATTCAGCACCTTATTTACAGTTACTTGTTTTATATTACTGTTACTTTCACAAGTTGTTATTCTACTTTATGAAACATGCTCCTGGACTTGGCAATTTGCTTACTTGAAAATCAAGAAGGTTAGCCAAGTCTGACAACATTGCAAGTAAACTGTCATCATTAACGTCATATTGAGAGAGTTTTCGCGCTTAAATGTCACTAAACAGCCTCATTTCTCAAATTTCTTTTTCAATTTTTGGCGTCAAAAGTGCTTCATCCGCAGATTTTTTTGCAGTAATGTGTTCCATTTGATGTAATCTTTCCATCGAACCCAAAAGAATCTTTAAAATCGACAGTGCTTATATGACACCAGACCATAGGTACATATTTACCACATATTATTTGTATTCATTGAAAAAAAAATAAAAAAAAGCACGATTTCTGTTCTCCGCCAGTGTATTTGCAATCACTAAGGACACTAGAATGTGACTATATAAAAAAATTTCTATATAATTAAAAAATAGCAGAAAACCGTATATGCAATTGTTACCGAGGCAACTTTCACTCGAAATGGAATATTTCATATGCATAATGAGCATTTGTAGAGCTAAAGATAACCCTCTAGCTTTGAAGATCACCAATCAGTATAGATTTAAAATCAATATTTGACCTAAGATAGTTGGCAACCAATTCATAGGACCTTTTGTTTTACCAGACAGTTGAAATGGACACAGATATGTACAAATTTCAGAAGGTACATGACTTATTGGAAACTGACTTCTAACTTCGAATTGAATTTAATTCTGTGAATGACTGCTTCGAAAACTAAGTATAAATGCCGATTATTGCAAAAATATTATTTTTACAGATAAAGCAACCATCACGTGAAATGGAATATTCCGTATGATTATTGAGCATGTGCGGGCTAAAGAGAATCCTCACGCTTTCAAGATCACCAGCTTTCATTATAGATTTAAAATCAATGTTTGGACTGGGATAGTTGGAAAGCAATCCATAGGACCTTTTATTTTACCAGACAATTTAAATGTACATAGATATGTAGAATTTTCAGAAGATACATGACTTATTGGAGACGGACTTCCAACCTCGAATTGAAATCTGTGAATGACTGCTCCAAAAACTAAGAATAAATGCTGATTTTTGCAGAAATATTCTTTTTACCGATGAAGCAATTTTTACGCGAAATGGAATACCTTAGAGCAGCTTAGTGTTTGCTATATTTTAATATAATTATGTATTAGCTTTTAATTATTTCTTCTTCCTTGATGTTTTAACCTTTTTTTCATATATTTTAATTGTTTCTTGATGGATTAAAAAAAAATAAACACTGTATTATTTTAGTGCCTGAATTAGGTTTATCAGATTCATCATCATTAGCAGACATACCACGAGCGTGTTGCAAAAAAAATCTTAAAATAGTCCCCATAACTTACAAAGAGTCACTTTTTTGCAGTAAATTAAATAAAGAAAAATAGAAACATACAATTTCTGCTAAATACAGGGTGCTAAATAAATACAGAACCCAAGGGACAGCGCACAATTATGGATTGCAAATAAAGTTAAAAGTATAAATATTTGAGCACACTCGTTCATTCCGACTTGAATCATGGAATAGGAAATAGCAAAATTTTCTTTCTAAGATTTAGAGCAATATTCTGTGATATGAATTTGAATTTACCGCTTAGATTAAGATTTATGGAATATTTGGTTCCAACTATTGTATGGACTGGAAACGTGATAGACTCTCAAGTCTCAAGTAATAAAAAGATACGGGCCTTTAAACTTTGATTATATTGACAAATGCTGAGAATAATCTGTGTAATACTGAGAGGGTAACAAACGAAGGAATGAGAAATACACACATTGGAATAGACTAGTAATATTTTTACAAAATTATAAACGAGATTCAATAAGTACCGTTCAAGTTATATTCGGAATGTGTGTGTTAATTCATTTACTCACTATAAGCTTTAATTGTGTTGCTTGAAGAGACGCAAAAAATGACAAAAAGTTGATAAACACTGGAGATGAAAGAAGAAATTCTACACACCATGCCATTAAATTGTCTAGTAGTTTCGAATTCAGTCATTCTAGAGAGCTGGTTGTTTAGCAGGTGCGTTTAATTGTGATTTGCCATGGAACGGCGACTTTTAACTTTAGACGAAATTAATCGAGTAGCAGTACCTTCTTCAAGCTGGCATGCGGCAAACTGAAGCAGATGAGCGGATGGATGGTTCCAAAGTGTAATAAGTCGATTATGGACCCGTTCTAGGAAAACTGTTAGTTCAACCGAAAGCGTGAACGCTCTACAACTGCAGTTAAAGATTGCAACCTACAAATATAGCACCTGAGTTGGTCATGGCTCTTCAAAAGATAAATAAAACGTCTTCACGTCGACGACTAGACAAATGTCAACTTTTTTTCGAGAGGTAGTCACGTTTCAAAACTGGACTGGTGACAACAATATGAGTATTAGGCTACAGTTTTATTCACAGACGAATCTAGGTTTGGATATCATTCATATTCTCGTGGAATAAGAATGTAGAGACGATGGAATGTGGAACGTTTAAGGCATGTTCGGGAAGTGTTCAGATACAGAGGTGGTACAATAGTGGTATGGGGCGGAATAATAATTATTATAAGCTACAAAACCGAGCTCGTTTTTCCAAATCGCTTTCTAACAGCTCAAATGTGCCTGGATACTATTCTTTAGCCCATCCATTTGCAAGCGCTGTTGATCAAAACTTCCACCTAATGCATGATAATGCTCGATCACGTACCACAAGTATTGTAACAACTGGTTGGGCCGCGAGGGATTTCAAGTTTTACATGGCCAGCACAATTCCCGGACCTGAATCCAATAGGGCATGTATGGGATATAATTCAACGTATGAACAACATTCACAATCAATGCGCTTTGATTCCGAAACCTTCTGACAGCAGAGTTGGCATGTTGACCTCAATGGGACACAACAATCTCATTTTGTTGTAACAAACGAATGTGGAGATCATACTATTAAACTGTTTGTTTTTCACATACTCGGGAGATTGGCAAAGCTTTAAAAATAGTACTTTACACAATACTTATTTTTTATAAATCTTCGGGGTTTTTTTGGACACAACATTAATTTCTTTTATAATATTAAAAAGTTGCTACTATCCATTTATTGTTTTTTTTTTCTAGATCATCTCAACAAAAAATTAATATTTGTGAAAGTATCCCTAGACTTTTCTGATGTGTGTACTATTAGGAAATGGGATGCACGAACATGGGCGCAGAAGATCTATTACCTATTACCTACGCTGATGGAGACGGCATGAGAAGATGGTACTTTTAGGTCTAGATAAAGCCCTAAATATAGTTATACACATGTATTTTTAATATCAACAAAAAAAACTATCTCTCAAAATACAAACTCGACGAATCGTTGTCCCCCGTTAAGCTGCCATGGACGTTTGTGGCACCTTGATTCATATGCACATTTGCGCGTATGTGCTTCACAAAAGAGGGTTAAAGGTTTAAATGATCGCGATTAAAAATTGTTTTGCAAGGGCGTATTATGATAAAAATTGGCGAGCAAATTAAGACATTTTTTCTGTTCCCCTCGATAATTTAGTTTATTTTTTCGTTACGCGAATAAACCATGTATGCAACTAGAATTATTAGAGCTGAATATTTGAAGGAATCCCTGTTTAGATAGATGATTTTGTGAAAGAAAAATAAATAACTCGTGATTAAGAAAAGAAAAAATAAATTAGGGATGAATGTTTCATTGAGGACCATGGACTTTATAATCATTATAACACAAAATTATTCATTAAAGGCCAAATAGTCTACAAAAATATATTTCTATTATAAACAAATGTAAAAAAGCCAAACGTCCTTTGTATGAGTCACATCATCCAATTTGACACTTGGTGCCCTGAATTGCGCTTCTCACGTCATTCGACCACACCCTAAAATTGGTCACGTCGTAGTCCAACCTTCCATACAGAAATCCAGGCATGGTGTTGGTTAACACGTAAACCCTGTCTTCGGATATTTTCACGTCCGATGGATAAATCATCTTTTGGTCGTCTTTTTGAACTATGGATATGGTTTTCAGGTCTTTGTTGATGTTCCAGCAACCAACCGCGTTTTGGTTGACAAATCCTAGGAACATTGTGCCGGTTGGTTTGTGGAGGTCAGCAGTTGAGCTTTGGGATTTTGGTCCTTTGTCGCCGACTACCTGAAAAGGACACTTATATAGTGAGGGATGAGAGGTCGGAGAGAGTTAAAATCAGTGGGGATAGTGGACACCTGCTAGATAAGTTTTTAAAATTGTATTATAATTTGGTGCTTTGTGCCGTCTGCACACTCAAGTCTTAAAATATTTTTTCTGTTTTGTGTTCAAAATGATTCCATTTCGATACGCAAAGAAGTGTCGAAAAGTACTTTTGTTGATTGGTTGCTATGGTATTAACAAAATTGTTCAATGCTCACTAGCAAAAATTTCGACACCGCTGAAAGGGATTCCTACTAATACAGACGTCAAAAGTGACAAGACGGCCGCCCAACTTTTGATCGTTAGTAGAATAAATTTATGTTTTTCATTAAAAAACCTGCAAAATAGAAAAAATAGTATAAAATACACGTTTTAAAAGACATTTAGCGCAGTCGCAGGTTAGGAAACTCCCCGCAAGCGTATCGTTTCCTAATTTCGTGCTCGTGCGAAAAAATAGGGTCTTTTAAAACTAGTATCTTAATATTCTATTCCAGCATGCCTTTGTAGATTGAGTTAGTATCCAAAAAAAAAATTCTAACCGTACAGCATTTATAGTGGATAATCCAGAATATGCTAACAAAAATTAACCGTTTAATTGCGAACTGAAAAATGCGGTCTTTTTAAAATCAAGAATATAAATATAAATTAACCATAAACTCATATACAGGGTGTTTCAAAATTCATTACAAGAATTTTAGAAGCGTATTTTTGAGGTCAAAAAAATACTTTATTCCTATAAACATATGCCCTAAAATGCACCCCTCCGAGCTACAGCCATTGTAATTTACACAAAAAAAAAGATTATTTTGAACTGTGACTGCTACAGGTATGACCTAAAAATTGCAAACCCCTGTTCTTTTAAGAGCTCCATTAATTTTTTACCTCAATAATGGCTTAAAATAAATTTTGGAAGGTGGCGATTGAGGGCTCTGCACTTTTGATTCCCGACATTGTATGCTTGCGAGGAGAATTAAGCAATGTCTTCTAGTCAGGCATGCAAAAATCTCTCTTTTAGAGAAACATATAAATCATTCCATTTTCACACGTGCAGAACGACCATATTGATACTACTTTCGATTGCATCGCAGAAGTGCCTCCTGGGACCGGTTTCTGGGCCTCTACCCTTCATCAGCCAGGCTATCCTTCTGGGAGTTTCAATCTCAACACAAAAGACTCAACGACGATGTAAACGAAGGCAGTACCTAGTTCAAATAGAACTTCAAGAGGCTGCGAGATGAAAAATTTGGCGCCATCTATGTGGGACTTTGAGACACTACGAATCGCTTCGATAGCAAGCCATCACTGAAAAATGTCACTACAACAAGTGCCAAAATATATATTATCGACCAAGAATCAGCGAAAATATGGTTGTCTATATTATCACATTTACAATATAACCGAGCACTTGATGTGCCAGTGTTATTTTTCAGTGGTGGCTTGCTATCGAAGCGATTCGTTACGTCTCAAAGTCCCACACAGATGGCGCCAGATGGCAGCCTATTGAAGTTCTATTTGAACTAGGTACTGCCTTCGTTTGCATCGACGTTGAGTCTCTTGTGTTGAGTTGAGACTCCCAGAAGGATAGCCTAGCTGATGAAAGGTAGAGGCGCAGAAACTGGTCCCAGGAAGCACCTCTGCGATGCAATCAAAACTAGTATCATTATGGTCATTCTGCACATGTAAAAATAGTTACCATCATCCTCCTGTCAAAGTTACTAAGCAATAAATAAACCGACCCTAAACTTACTAAACTAATAGTCGAAAAAAAAACGCATTATAAGTGTAACTTACAGTAAAATCATCTCCATGATAAGTTCTAGTGGCTAACGTTTCATTTCTCAAAATCCTAGTGGACACTTTGTACATGTTAAAGCCTGCCATGGAGTGGAAATACATATCTCTGTATCCATCGGCCTTTAGATCCGATAACTCGACACTAAACACACCGTCATTCCATTGGAAATTGTGACCGGCGATGAAAAAGTCACCCGCCAGTGGTTCCACGAAGAAATAGTTGTGACGGACTCTCCAGGCACGGTTTTCCCGAAGGCTATAGACTACGAGACCATATCCAGCCAGATCTAGGATAAGAATTAAATATTGCAATTTTAGAATATGTTCATATCGACAAAAGGTTGTGATTATGAAAATTTCAATTTATAGTGAAATCCTACTTAATATATGGATTTATGGTTTTATTCTGTTAGGTCACCAAGCATATGAGTCGAATATATGTGACTTAATTTAGGATCAGTGGTTAAGATGTTAACAATAGCAAAAGGGGATGCGAATAAAGCGTGTAACAGCTAGACGGATGTTACGAATTTTTTTTTCATGCAGTTTTGTACATTTGGACTTATCAGACCTAAGATAAAGACAACATACCAAGTGTAACAATAACAGGACAATAAACCTGTTTGCCGAGATGGTATTTTTTTTACTCTAGCTGTATTACTATTCTAGCCTTTTAATCTAATTTATTTTTAGCTCCACAAGGTATGGCGGAAGACACATTGCTTCCTGGAGCTATACCTTTTTTTATTTGTCGTACTAAAAACTAAAACAAAAAGTATTAATATGTTCAATATTATTGTGAATATAGTAAATGTGGCGTAAAATTTTATAATTTTTTGCCCCCATAAGTAGATAGGCCACAGGCTTTAAATAGTAGTTTCGATCATTTTTTCATGTAAATCTCCATAAAAAAATCTAGGGTCCAACGAAGCACCCAAATCAGCTGCCTGGCACGTTTGTTCCAGTTTGGCTGGGGATTTCAAGAATTTGGCAAATATCGTCGTCTTGGGCTATAGCATATTTAGGGCCTCGCGACCTTGTGATGCATTAAGAACCCCGCCTGCCCCCACGACCGTTGCGACGTCATCACCAATAATCGACCCCTTGGGCTATATCATTTTAAAGGTTTCGGTTAATGTAGGACATCTTCATGAATTTTTGCCAGTTTTCGTTAACTGATCCGCGGGGATTTAGCCCTAACCTCTAGATGTCACTTATGAGGATTTGCCCACGTGGGCGTGAGCCGTATTAGTTTAAGGCTTTGGTTATATAGGCGTGGAAGTGTGGAAAGCTCTTATGATGAGAATGCCACGTGGTATAGGTAACATCATTCAAACTGTAAGAGAGTGTCACTCCACGCGAAGAAGTGTGGAAATGTGCGAGAATTATTATAGGAAAAATTGATCCGGGTATGGAAACGAGAAAAACTAAAAATAATTCTAAATTTCACCAGCGAAAATACAAATTTTTCAAATAATTTATATATTTCCGCAGTTATGACATTAAAAATATATTAAAAAATTACATAATTTGTTCAAGAGCAAATCGCTCTGCATAAGCGTGAACTTTACAATATCCGTATTTTGATCTTCAATTTATTAGAAGAAACAGCTTCACCAAAATACTGATAACAATGCGTAGCAATACCTTCTTCTCGAGAAAAAGGGTTTTGAATATACAAAGCCATAGAAATTATATCAAAATAGGTATAAGCTGGCCAATAAAGAAAACCAAAAACAACATCAGTATTTCGTTGTATGTAGCATTTTGATGTTTTTTGCATTGGAAGTATCCTTGCTAATGAAAATCAATGCATCACAATGTCATAGTTGTCTTCTTTGAACAATGTTTTCATAAGTAAAATATAGAAGTCTAAAAAAAGGAATAAATCATGTATACTGCAAATCTCGCTCAATTTATAAATACACATAGAAATTAGGTAATATTTTAGGCAACTCTTAAATTAGCTTAGGTTCGCAGAATTTTATTTGTGATGACAGTGCTTTAAATATTTCTAGGTCACTGTCGTAAGAAGATGAAGTCTTTAAATCGATTGCAGAAACACATACATCTTATTTCAGTGGTAGAATGAAAATCTTCATATAGTCCACAAATTGATATATAAAATCCAAAGCATCAACGCGATGAAAACCATCAATTTTTCTCAGTCTTGACATAGTAGCAATATCACTAAACAACTTCTTTATACGTGGTTATAAATATTCTTTTGTTTTAAGTTATCTTTCTTTTCTTTTTCCTTTTCGGCTACCAGCTGCGTATACTTTTTATATAAAATGTTCTTCTCAACTTTTAGAACCTTATCCTCATCTTTAATGTATGCCTCCTCGTAGCTTTTTGATACACCACGTCGAATAGACTTTTCACACTTAGGACACGAAACCATCTGTTTTGAAAAAGCCACAATTCGTAAGAACTGAATATGACACGTACGGTTTGGAAAAAATTTATACTTTCAAACAAATATTCCCCATTTATATAGTTACATATTATTGGTGCCGTGTAAAACACATTTTAGACGTAACTTTCAATTATGGGGAGGTGTGAAAACTTGTGGTATAAAATCCATCTTCATTTTCGAGCTTGCATTTCTTCATTAGGCAATTTTTATATTTAAGACTTCTCTATTGCCGTTCAAGGTATTCCGGAAAAGAGACTATCGCAATTATTTAAAAGCTCTTCATCCATTTGTGGAAACCCTGCACACTAACAGGATCATGTCATAACTAAATATTGTTTCTTCCCGACTCAAGAATATCAAATCAAATAATTGCGAAAATTTACGAGAACGGCAATACACTAAACACATTTCATTTCTTAAGACACTCTATGTTCTTTCAGCAATCATTTATTTGGCTCCCAGGAAAAGCATATCCAAAATTTAGGAAGATCCAGCACAATTGATTTGGCCGTCCTGTATAAACTGTGTTATCGTATCATTTGACAAGAAAGCATCATCAGATTTATTTTTATCTACAAGGAGAAAGCTGCAAAGTAACGTGTGTTCCAAGATGCATTCATTAAACTGTTACCGGATTGCATATGCAGGCAAATAAATAAAATCTTGGGTCAGTTTTCATGACACACTCTGTATGTCAGCAATAAGACTAAAAATTGTAAAGATCTTTGTTTAGTAAAATTTCAAATTTTGTAGGGCTCCAAAAACCAATGCATCTTTCACCATGCTATTTTCAGTTAAAATCAAACAATTTGTATACAGACTAATGTAATAATTGTCCTCTGTTCCAGACTAACCCAAACTATCCCAAGGCACGCTCAAAATCTAGATTAAGTAGGGTAGAAATCAATAAATCGTTCGGAAAGATGGTTGGCTGTTCCAGACAAACTTTAATCTCTCAACTCAGTTAGACCGTCAACTCAAATTGAGACATAATTTTGACTATAAAATCAGGATATAGTCTTAACTCTGAGTTCAGGTTATGAATTCTGACTTAAGTTGACCATTTTGAGCACACTCAGCTTGAGCTCTAAATTTAGACTTTGAAGTTTCAATTCAGACTTTTAACTCGCTGTTATAAAAGCATAAAAGCATAAAAGCATAAAAGCAGCATAAAGTCAAATTTAGACTTTTTTATTTAAATTTAGACCTTACTCCAAAATTCTCGCTTTAGAAATCTGAATTCAGAGATTTTCAATTCAGACTCTATGATTTTATTTTAATTTCATATTCTAAGAATAGGTTCTAAATCTCTGAATTCAAACATTATCTTTGAATTTAAACATTTAAACTTAACAGTTTACTTTTTCAAAAGTGTGAATTCAATTTTAACTATTAAGCTAAATTCATATTATATTACCAAAATTCAAACTATTCCGCCCTATTTTACAATTCAGAGTTTATACTCTACAATAAGTTGAAGTATAAATTCAGGTTTTAGTGTGTGCATCAGAGTAAATTCAGATTGCAAAGTCAAGTGCGCAGGCTTTTTATATCTGAAACTCTAAGTTTAAACTTTAAAGTTTGAATTCAGATAGTTTTGATTCCAGTCAGTCAATTTTTAAACTTTAAATATAAACTTTGAAATCTCAATTCAAATGGTAAAGTCAGGATTTATACTTTTTCCTTTGAATTCAGAAATTTGTTTCTAAATTTTGACATTAAAAATCTGAACTCAAACTCTTATGATTAAATTTAAGACATGCACTATGAGTATAGGTTTTAAATTCCTAAACTCAAACTTAAACTTTCAAGCCGAATTCAAACTGAATAGTTAAAATTCAAACTACTCCCTTCTTATTCACAATTTAAATTCATGGTTTGTACTGTAAATATATATATAAATTCAGCCTATGTTGGGGTTTGGAACCTTCGGCAAAATGTACTAAAACGGAAACTAGAATTCTGACGTTGAAAGTCTGAATAGGCTTTAAATCTCTAAATTCAGATTTTAAGGTTGGAGATTCGAAAGCTGTAAATTCAGTCTTTTAACTTTGGA
>MU194099.1:0-11243 GCA_016904865.1 Pissodes strobi
TGTGGGGTGGCCTGTACAGTGATGCTTTGAAACGATTAAATGTTGTACAGAACTATATACTAAAAGTAATATATATAAAAAATAAACGTTATTCAACTAAATTACTTTATTCATATGAGATTTTTGATGTTCGGTCTATGTACATTTTGGAAGTATGTTCATTCGTATTTAGAAATCGTGATAGGTACGCATATATTAATCATATTTACGATACTAGGGGTAGGGAAAATAAAAATTTACAAATACCTAACAATCATTCAAACATGAATCTAATATTTATTAATTATCTAGCCCCAAAAATTTTAAATAAAATTCCTCTGGAAATCAGGAATATTACCAAATATGGTACATATAAAAAAAATTGTAGAAAATACATTTGTGATAATATCGAAGATTTTAAATTATTGTTTTAATTGGTACTGGTTGAAAACTCATATAAAAGTACAATCTTAATCCACTTTGGTTGTTGATTGATTAAAGCTTAGAAGTTCAATGTTATTCTTGATTTTTTTATTAGCATAGGTTAAAAAGGCACATACGGATGTTAAGTCATCATGCTTTAGTAAGATAATTTGTATAATTATTGTAGTTGTAATGATACTGTGTTTGTAATTGTTTGATTTATCATTTGATTTTTGATTTGGTTTGTAACTGATTTGTAACTGTAATTATATGAATAATTGAAATAAATGAAAGGAAATGAAATGTCAGAAAATTGTTATTGTTTTGTTTTATATGTAACTTGGAAAAAAACTTGGCTACAAACCCTACATTTTGCTTTTTTGTTTACCTTGATATCTTTAAAAACAAAAAAGTTTCAGTGAATCAAAAGGTTATCAAGATAAATTGAACGCACGGTATAAGTTTCACCCACTTAAAAAAGCACATAGATAGTTCCAATTTCAGAAAAACGCAAGAAATAACAATGACGGCAGACGTTATCGTCAAATTCTCAAACATCGTTTGCAGTGTTGCCAGATTTTTAAAAATCGTGTCGCCACTTGTTGCTTATTTGTCGCCCAAAATATTTTTTTATAATTTTGAAATTTTGAGTAAGTTTTTTTTATCTATCATTTTCCGCCAAGTTACAGTATCCCAAAATCGTCCAACCACATCAAATGTATTTTTATACATAATTATCATATCCTCTATCTCAGCTATAAAAATAGATTGAAAACAAAATAACAATAAATCTTTCAAATTTATATGTTCGTCCTGACCTCGGCTCGGTAGAGTTAGTTTCATACATTATTTGGGATGTAAACCTATTAAACGTGTATTTAGTTGGACTTAAATTTTTACAGCATTTGTTGAATGCCATTTGATCACCATAATTGCATTTAAAAGATGAAGAAGAATTACGAAGAGGAGTTATGAATCCTATCTCGTTTCTCGAAGAAGACGTGCGTCATTGGTGGAAAAACAGGGAATTATCTAATTGTTAATTTATCCAAGACTAACTCGCGTGTAAAAAATATTTCTCTGTTGTAGCAAGAAACGGACCTGGTGAGAGTAAATTTTCCAAAGCAGAGCTCATAGTCGTTAGACAGAAGATCTCGCTTAAAGCCAAATTCAACAAATTATGTTTTTAAATGGAACTAAATATTTATTTTATTGAAAATAATTAGGTTATTAGGTTACTAACGTATATTTTCTTAAAGGTTTTAATTTTGTTATGCTTCACTTTCCGGTTTTCATATATTTACTTTCCCGATTTTAAATGTTTATTTATATTTAATATAACTTTATCAAAGCAAACTTTGATGACATTAAGTATCTAATGTTGGTTAGAGTAAAAATGATTTATTTTATATTTTTATTCTATTTGCCTTAGGGCTTATAGGTCTTCTCGTGTTTTAATGTTTCTGATTGTGCTAGTAAGCCTTGTTTGAAAGTTTACATTGTTATTTGTTTTTTCCCAAATTTTTCAAATATTTGATGTTCTAATATTAGTTTTTTATTGTAATTCAATATTTAATAAATCAATAAGCCTATCTAAGTCAATATCCGCATAAAAAGTATTGGATGTATGTGGTTCGATACTATCCGATATATATATATATGTATCCAAGTTCCACATCACTAAAATTCACTAAATAAAAATAAAAAATGCTAAATTGACAATTGCTTGTCTCCTGTCAACTTAAAAAAGGCGCATTTTTCAAGACAAGTAATTTTCTAGTTGTAGCACTATTTTTTTTAAATCCTAACCGTTTCTTTGAAAAATTTGTCGCAAACTGCAGTGAGAAGTAGGCCAAATTTCGATAAATCGCTCTTGCAACACTGGATACACAATACATTGAAGACGGCGAGCTGGGACGCGGAATTCCAGTCGTCCAAGCGTGACAATCAACGTTAAATACGGAAGTACGCAAGAACGTTAAATAGATTAGTTTAACGTTCTTGGAAAGTACGCGCGATTAAATAATCAATACTTTTAGTGGGCTCCCATTCCGTGGTATGCCTATGGCAAAAGTATTTGACTAGATGTGATGACGTCACTGCAATTTTAATATTAGCATTGTACAATGATATTAGCCAGTAGGCCTACTTATAGGAGGTATTGGGTTATTCTTGGGTCCATTTTGAGAAGAAAACTTTTTATGTTCTAAAAGTCTTAACTTTTCAACTACAGTACGGGTTTTGAATTGAATATTTAAGAAGAAAATATGTTACGCCGCAGCTCTTTCTTAAAGTAAAAATTATTTTTGAAATCCCCATTCCTTTCTGAGCAAATATGGTATCTTCATCTTTTTTCGTTTGACGTACGGTTTTCGCATAAAAAATGAAATTAATTTTTTTTCACGTATTGTATCGTTTAAAAATTATTTTCTTCAATAAATTGTTGTTCAAAGTTGTTATTGTTCTCGTATGTGGTGTAGTGGGGTGCAAATAAATACTTTTTATTTTTTTATGCGAAAACCGTACGTCACTATGAAGAAAGGTCAAGAGACTACATTTGCTCAGAAAAGAACGGGGACTTCAAAAAGAGTTTTTATTTTAAGAAAAAGCAGTGGCGTAACATATTTTTCTTCAAAAATATTCAATTCAAAACCCTTACTGGCGCCACTGGTAAAAGTCATAAAATTGTTTGTACACCAGAAGACGCATCTTGATGTGTAGACTTTTAGGGCATAATATGTTCATATGAAGTTTTTTTCTCAAAATAGACCCAATAATAATCTTAAGTAGTAGCATGTTATTAAGAAACACCCTGTATATATATTAGGTTTTTTAAATGCTTCTTGTATTTTTTTTTAGATTAATAAACTACGAACTTGCCCCTAAACCTAAGGAAGATGCCACCAAAGTTTGGTTTAAATGTCCGAAATGTCACTTTAAAACAATCTACAAACATGTTTTACGATCGCATGCCATAATTCATAAGCCTGCTGATCAAGTCCAATGGTTTTGCTGTTCAGATTGTTCGTTTAAAACGAAACATAAACATCATCTAAGTTACCACGTGAAGATCCATAGAACTGCTAATCAAAAAGGCGAAGGCGGCAAAGTTTGGCATAAATGTCCGGAATGTCACTTTAAAACAATCTACAAAAGTGTTTTACAACGGCATGCCATAATGCATAAGCCTCCTGATCAAGTCCAATGGTTTTGCTGTTCAGATTGTTCGTTTAAAACAAAACGGAAACACTATCTAAGTTACCACGTGAAGGTCCATAGAACTGCTAATCAAAAAGACGAAGGTGCCAACTTTTGGCATAAATGTCCGGCATGTCACTTTAAAACAATCTACAAACCAGCTTTACAACGGCATGCGATAATTCATAAGCCTACTGATCAAGTCGAATGGTTTTGCTGTTCAGATTGTTCGTTTAAAACAAAACGGAAACACTATCTAAGTTACCACGTGAATATCCATAAAACTACTAATCACAAGGACAAAGACGCAAAAGTGAGGCATAAATGTTAGTGTCCCTATAAAACAATTCGCAAAAGTAATTTATCAGCGCATTCATAAGCCTGTTGATAAAATCCAGTGGCATTCAATATGCTCTTTCGAAACATCTCAAAAAGTTCTGTCAAAATCGAGTGTTTTACTGTTTAAAGTTATTATCATATAGGGTTTGGGATTATTAAAATAACGGCAGCAGTAAGTAACATTATATAATGAAAAACTTGCAGAACTATTTTTTATTACAAAACCGAGAAAAAAAAATCATCTAGTTCTTTTCGAACTATGGACTATCAAAGCTGTCAAAATAAAACATGACCCTAACCTTAAATAGGAAAATTCCCTAATCCAATAAAAAACCCTAACTAAAAGGAATATTTTCTCTCAAACTTTGAAGGTCACAATAAAATAATTTTATTGTTATCTCTCACATGCCAACTCAATAAAATTATTTTACTATTACTAAAAACAGCAAATATGAAACGCAGTGACAATACAAATTTAAAAGAAAAATCACCACTACTGTCTTAAAACAACAAACCTAAACCTTTTCTAAATTTATCAGATTTTACTCTGACTAATGGCTTAGTAAATATATCTGCCAATTGGTCATCACTTTTGATGTGAATAATATTTATTTTGCAATTATCTAATTTTTCTTTAACAAAATGAAACTTTATGTCAACATGTTTCACTCTTCTATTATTTTCTGGAATATTTGCGACCTTGATAGTGGATTGATTATCCTCATGGATAACAATTGGCTTATTTAAATCAAATAGCTGAAATGTATTAATTATTTTTCTTAATCAGCAAATTTCGCTGACTGCTAAAGTTAATGCCTCATATTCAGTCTCCGTCGAAGTAATTGAAACACATTGCTGTTTTTTACTAGTCCAAGATATGGTAGAATTCATTAACTTAAACACATATCCAGTTGTTGATTTTCGATCAATTACATCCACTCCCCAGTCGGAGTCCACAAAACCACAGATAATTTCACCATCATCGTCTGGTTTAAATAACAACTTTGTAGCAATAGAACCCTTAGCATACCTAAGGAATCTTTTCAATGCTTTCAACAAATTATTGTTAGCCTTATCCTGATATCTACTAAGTAAATTGACGCTTTCACAAAGATCAGGTCTCGAACCTTGCATCGCATAAGTAAGGCTGCCAATAATCTGTCTACACAGTTTTTGCAATTCAACATCATTTTCATTGTTTTTAAAATCAAAATCAGTATTTACATCCAATGGTGTATGCACGGGGTTACAGTCCTGCATACCAAATTTCTGCAAAACCCTTTTTAAATATTTTTCCTGACATAATACCCTTCTTTTAAATTTTGTTTTACATCAATTCCTAAATAATGAGAGACTATGCCAACATCTTTCATATGAAAATTATTGCATTGTCTAAGTTTAAATTTTTCTATTTGGTTCAAATCGGTTCCCAAAATAATCCACGTAAATCAAAACGTACAAATTACTGTTCTCAGAATTTTTTTGCATACATATAAGGCATGATCAATCTCAGACCTAAGAAAACCCTGATTTTTTTCATTAGTAAATCAAATTTTGTATTCCAACATTTGGGGCTTTTCTTAAGACCGTAAATAGATTTATTTAATTTACATTATTGCTATTATTTATACTATTGCCAGGCGAACTCATATACACATCCTCATTTATTTCTCCATACAAAAAGGCACTTCTTACATCCATCTGAAATATAGGCTTACCTAGTTTGTTTGCAATAACAATAATTAAAATTCTAAATGTTGTTATTTTAGCTACAGGAGCATAAATATCATACAAATCTTCAATGTCCTGTTGAAAGCCACGAGCAACAAGTCCTGCTTTATATTCATTCCCTTTTTCACTTTGAAAACCCATTTACTGTCAATTACCTTTTTTCCCGTCGGCCGCGCCATCGGCACTTCACACGAAATATCATTTTCTTTCAACACACTGAGTTCTTTCTTGATAGCGTCCTTCCATTTTGTACTATTCTTTTCCGACACTGCCTCGTCATAAGTCACTGGTTCTTCATTTTCTGAGTAGAAACATATATTTGCTGAATCTACATTCACCTCAAAGTCTTTTAACTATGTTGGTCTCTTGATGCTTCTTTTTCCAGGTCTTATCGTTATATTTTCTTCTTCAGAGGTCTCTTTAGATGTTTCAGTCTCGTATTCTGGCTCATCAATATTTTCCTCAACATCTTCATAATTATCGGTTCCTCATTAAGTTCAGACATGTCCGTCCAGAGAAATATTATCTACTTCATTAATATTTATGGTATGCTCTTCGTCTTCATTTTAATTATCCAGACAAATAGTCTCTTTATCATCCTTCTTTTCAGTTTTATTTTCATTTTTTGGAATAAAAATTACGTCCTTATTGATTTCAACTGTCTTTTTGTGTAGAAAAAATGCTCTAAAGCCTTTTACTTCCTCTGAATAGCCCACAAAGATATCAATTTCATTTTTAGTATCCAATTGCAGTCGTTTAACTTTAGGAATATGTACACTAACAGTTCCACTAAATCGTTGAAAAATTTTCATATCGCATTCCTTTTTAAATCATACTTGAAAAGGTGTTTTGTCTTTTTGAGGACTACTTCCAACTCTATTTAAGGTAAACACAACTGCATTAGCTGCTTCTGCCCAAAAAGCCTTTTCTAAACATGAGCCATGCAGTAATGTTCTCACAGATTCTACTATTGTTCTATTATCTCTTTCTATACGCCCATTTTGTTCTGGAGTATAGGCGCAGGTTCTTTGGAATGGACTCTCTGCCCTTGATTTGCTAATTGGAAATGAGAGTCTATGCTGTTTACCAGCAAGACATTGGACACAAAATGGCTTTTGTTTAACTTTGAATGCAATATTGTTTCTTTTTAATACTTTTTCAACTTGATCAAAATGAGTATGACATAATTTTTCATGCCATTCTTCCAAACTCAGCCCAACATTACATTGCAAAGCCTTATTTTCAATATTTTGAAATATCATTTTAAATAACTTTCCCTGTCTTTCAGCTATTGCTCGTACTTTGCCATTTTTGTCCAATAATTCACATTTTTCTTTATCGGAATGCATTTCAAGATCTTTATCTAAAGCAGTACTCAATGAAAATAAATTTATAGCCAAATCAGGTACTAAAAGCACATTTTTCAAATCAGTTCTTACCCATGTATCTCCATTCCATGCTTCCACCTGCACTGTGCGAATTCCTTCAGTTGAACTAATGTCCCATTGCCCACTCGAACTTGCCTTTCAACAGGCTCTTGTTTTATTGACAAAAATAGGTTTTTGTCAATACACATGTGCTCTGAGGCACCGCTGTTCATCCACCAATTGCTGGAATTCTCTTGATGGCTATGTGCTCTGAGGCACCGCTGTTCATCCACCAATTGCTGGAATTCTCTTGATGGCTTTCCATTGCCATCACCTCATAACAGTTCAAAATTACACTTGAATCACTAACTAAAGTTTGATCGTTAGAGCTTCTTTCATTCTTCCTTCCAACTGTCTCCTTCTCTCGATCCTTCTTCTTTTTATACCGGCAACTGCTGATCAAGGTAAACAGTCGTCTTGGAACTTGGTATATATTTATTTGATATTACAATGATTAATAACTACACAACTAGCTTAGGCATGACAATTTGACAATGATCTACTCTGCTGTTATGCCGGGCACTGTTACCTCACTGCCAGTGGCCAGTAGATAGTGGCACCCTTAGGGGTTCGATAACAAACCTGGAGCGCTATTCTGTACACGCCTCCGAGAGCCGTCGGTATCGGTAAGTGTTAGTTATCGACTATTTGTAGAGTGATTTTACAGTGTATACTGTCTAGTGTTTTATGAGGAAAGCATTGAGTGGCTTGCCATGTATTGGATTGATTAGATGATCCCTCTGAGCGATATTATAACGTTAAATTTTGCTGAAAGAACGAAAAAAATTATTAATATCTTTGAAACTTAAAAAAAATGTCTAAACTCTTGCCCTATTTTTCAATGCAAGAATTGTTTCGCCAATACCTACTGCTTAATTATCATGAACCTAAAAAAACAGATTCAGATTCGTTTTAAATTTGTGAGATTTTTATACCTATAGCCTAACCGAACACTTAACAACAAAAACAAACGACATCATCATCCGCAGTAAAGACTTCTAAAAGATGCGTCGCTATCTACTATCTTTGTATAGAGCTACATTTTCAGTGAACTTGAAAGTTGCAATTTTAGACGGCGCGACGTAAACCATTTTCAATGACTCATTTTTTTGGAGTGCCAAAATTATGTATAGAAAAAAACTGGTCTTCTTGTTCCATATTATGTACTTAGGTATACGTATAAAATTTATTAGTATTTTAATCCCACATGTTAGTACTTAATAGCAAGCCACGACATAAGTAAAAAAGAAACTGGAAGCACAGCACAAATTACAAATGAAGGAGTGGCGGCTGGTATATATGTGCTGAGGAGCTGCAGCACATAGCAAAATCACAGGAAAATTAAAATAATATTTTAGTACATAAATACTTGCCATTTTCTTTTCAAAATTATTATTTATCTGGACGGAAAGTAAAATATTGCCGCGCCGCTAATATCTTCGAGATAAACATACCCACTGGACCGTCAATCCAGACCCAACGCCTTATGTTGTATAATTCGGATCGGTGTGCGATATGAATTTTAGCACAACGAGCCTTTTGGGCGTCGCGTCTCCGCTGATCCCGCTCGCGTGTTTTCAACGGTTATTTCAATAGACGGTGGTGCTGCCCAATCTCAAGCACACGGCTAGATTTGTTGCCGCGTTTGATTTTAAACGCGGTTATTTATATTGAATTTAGTAGTGCGCTAGTTTACTTAATTTAAGCATTTGTCACAAGCAGTTTTCCTGATATTATTTATATATATTTTAAGATATATATAATAACATTAGTTTTAATTATGACTATAACACCCATATCCACTGCAGAAGGAGTACGTTGTTTTTCGACTTTGAAGAGAATTAAACGAAACACAAGAGAGATTTAACGCTTTGATAATGTTATCAGTTCATTTTACGCTTAAATACAAAACGCATAGAAAAAATTGTAAATGAAAAAAATAGACGTATGGATTTTGTATATAAAAAATTAATTTTAAATGTATCTAACCACTTTAAAAGATTATGTTCAGTATGTTCTCTTCTTTCATGTGTCCGGTTTAGAATTTTAAGTATTTGCTTTATTAATAAATAACCAAAATTAGAAAAAAAAGTTCAAAGTAGAATCAATGTTAGTATTTTTATTTATCTTCGATACATATGTAAATGTGAAAATTATTCGATAAATTTAAAATTACACTTTACAATGCAGCACACAGCAATAAGATATCACGAGCCGCCACTGAATGAAGGCAAAATATAAATAATCTCTCATCGTTCACGCATATTTGTTTACAAATCTCAAGGGCTTGACGGTGACATTCACCTGATTCACCTCGCCTCAACGCTCATTGGCTGAATGTACCGAATCGAGTGACGTTTAAGAGACGTCATTTGCGAACCGATATTTGTCGGTTGCATTTCCGAGCGTCGGTAACAGTGGCATACAGAATAGCGTCGTCTTGATCCCGTCGGCCACGCAAGCGATGGTTGTCGGTAACATACCGATACCGACGATTGTCGATGCCGTGTACAGAATAGCGCTCCTGGAGCGCTATGCTGTACATGCTTCCGAGAGCCGTCGGTATCGGTAAGTGTTAGTTATCGACAGCCGTCGGTAAGTCGTACTGTGCGGCATTCTTTATGCTCTGTTACCGACCGATATCGCGAATTCGAGTCGACGAGGATCGGTATCTCTACCGTGCCCTTGTCAACCCCACGGTGAACGCTACCGATGTTTGTCGAAATTGTCATTCTTTGTTGATGTTGTATTTTGGTAGGATTTGCGGATTATTTAAGTGAATTTGGACTATTTGTAGAGTGATTTTACAGTGTAGTGTCTAGTGTTTAATGAGGAAATCATTGAGAGCCTTTCCATGTATTGGATTAGATGATCCCTCTGAGCGACATTATAACGCTAAATTTTGCTGAAAGAACGAAAACATTATATATTGTAGTATAACGTACCCGGGCCTGTTCAACATAGTTGAATCAGATAAGTAAAATTGTGCTTTAACTTTATTTTGCCAATGATCGTCAAATTAGATTAAAAAGAAAACCAAGCCCTACGTTGTGTTATTATTATATCTTACACAATTTCAATTATTCGGATTGCGCTTCGACTAAACACTATTAGGGAAATTTGAGGGAAAGGTGCGTCATGTAAATTAAACCACAGATTCCTAATAAGCCTAATTTATTAAAGAAAAGCGTGCCATACTCCGTCTGGAATTCACGAGGGAAAAGGGCATGGCAGAGAAAACCTCGATCCCAATTCCTAAACCGAGTTATGCTGTACAACCTTTACTAGTATAACAATTAATTAAACTACTGTCTCACGCACCGCAATTTGTCGTTCCACACTTGTGACAATACTACAACACATTCAAAACTGAAGAGTTTAGTATTAGTTAGCCAGACGTCGCCAGCAGGTCCCATACGGGAGGTTACTCAGCTATAGTTGCAAATTGAGCCAATATCTCTAGTATGACCTGCAGGCCGATTAATATATGTTTCCTTCGTCATCGCTTAGCGATTGATTATATTATGTATTATGTGATTGAATAGTATTTCTCTTGTAGGCTGTAAGATTATAGAATACGGAAGAACGATTCAAATAGCTTATACATTTACTGTTGCTTATTACTAATAGTCATTTCGATATAATATATTTCAATTATGATTATATGGTTTTATTCTGTGTTATTGTGCACAGGCTACAGATCTTTCATCATTTCGGGTGCTTATAAGCAATTGGCATCAAGTGAAAAATCAAGGTTACAAATTAATGTTAATTTAAATTTCACATAGGTTTCATGCAAAAGCAAATCATTAAAAATATAACATTTGTTAATAGAAAGACTTAGGGTGCTTTGCTCGCAAGCTCACGATTTATAGCTAGGATATTCGCTCAGTCAGGGGAGGAAAATGTTAGTGGATTCATCAAGTCCCTTACTTACATTACAATCACAGTCATACGAAAACTAAAATTCCAGCACGAAAAGACAGCAACCAATACAGTGTTATTCACAGCGTAAAACGATTTCATTAAATATATACACTTGTTATACAATCAAATATAAATTATCCATGAGAACAAATTAAATATTTGTGCAAATTATGTTTATAACAATATCAAAATATATACACATGTTGTGCCATCAAATAT
>JAEQML010065866.1:0-20518 GCA_016904865.1 Pissodes strobi
AATTTTTTCTTCAAACGTCAGTAAATCCGTCAGTACTCGACTGTGTAGGCGGCAGTGAAGTTTCGTTTTTCCTACGCCGGAGCTTTACTTTTCACTTTTCCGCCGGCGGAGGTAAAAGTGTTATCATAGCAGGATACGTCATTGCCAGTTTTCAGAACTAATTATTATACAGGTATTATTGTAGTGAATACAGTTCGACATTTTTCGTTACAAAAGATTTAGTGATTTTTTTTTTATAAAATATACTAGATCCATACTTCCCTTGAATAATACAATATATACCTAGCCTAAAAGTTTTCTTGGCGTAATTTACGAAAACTTAGAGGGACCACTGCAATTTTTAAATTCAGACTCGCATTTTAAACTGTCAATTTTTCTGACTAGAGTACAGTTGTATATTCTAACTCTGAAGTCGGTCTTTTATAAAGAATATAAAGAATTAATTAAACAATGAAGTAAATTAGAACATAAGAAAAGTTTTAAGAGTTTACAATACAAAACTCATAAAAGAAACTATAAGAGCATGAAAGTTTTAAAATCCAATCGAACGAAGGGAAAAACACAAATCAACAAGCTAACAATCAAACGGAATTCTGGTAGCAGACCAGAGAGAAATAGTGGAGTGGTGCAAAATTTCTACAAACAACTCTATCTAGTGCAAAAACCTAATCCAACATTACACTAAGCAGAACGTTCAGAATGTAGAATCAGATGAGATTCCACAAATAGTTATTGAAAAAATATGGACTGCATCACTTAACCAATTGAAAAACGGGAAATGCCCGGGTGAAGATCAGGTTACTAGCGAGATGATAAAAAGGCAGCAGAAGAACTAAGCGAAAGTGTCAAAATCCTATTAAATAAATGTTTGATGGAGGGGAAAAACCCAGTCTTTGCAAAATGCAGAGGTCATCATACTGTTCAAAAAAGGAGATCAAAATATTCTCTAGAGACCTACGGCCCGATTAGCTTGTTATCACACTAATACAAGTTATTAACAAAAGTATTAACAAATAGGCTGACAAACAATTTTGACTCATACCAACCCCCTGAACAGTCGGTATTCCTCAAGGGATTCAGCACTATTGAGTATTGACCAACCAACGCACGCTGATCGAAAAAAAAACAGACAATTTATTTTACCAGAAGGCATTTGACTCAGTCGAAACATGAGCAATCCTCAAGGCTCCAGACAATACGTGAATCAACTCAAGTTATTCAGTCCTCCCCATAAAATACATTATAACAGGGCCACGATGACAATTGTACTAGAAGAAGATATGACGACCGATAAAATCGTAATCCAACGTGGAATACGGCAAGGGGCCACGATCTTCCCGGAACTATTCACGTGGGCCCTGGAAGATGTCTTTAAAATGTTAACTGGCAGTGTAAAGGAATTGATGTCGATGGAGTAAGACTAAATTAAATCACTTGCGATTTGCAGATGACGTCATTTTGATTAGCACATCAGCGGAAAAACTAAGAACAATGTTGGCAGAACTTGATCAGACATGAAATCAATTCGGATTATAAATGAACTTGAGTAAGACCAAACTAATGTGTCCCGAACAATTACAAATAACTATCGATGACCAAATCTTAGAAAATGTATCCGAATAAAATCCAATTAGGCAAAGAAAATTGAACTGGATCAGATGATATACCTATAAATCTGAAACGAAAAGTTTACGATCAGTGTATACTACCAATTCTCGCATACGGCTTAGAAACAATGGCGCTAACACAAAAATCTCTACACATCCGCCAAATGACGCAGCGGGCAATGAAAAGGATCATGCTTGGAATTAGTTTGAGAAATCGAGTGCCAAATGAAGAAATCAAGGACTAAGAGATGTGCTAAGAAAAACAGCACAGTTAAGGTGGCAATGGACCGGCCATATAGCACCAGAGGAAAAGAGTAAATGGACCAACAAACTAGTAGTCTGGCGACCAAGAAAACAAGAAAAGTGTGGAGAGACCCCATAAAAGATGGCGAGACGATGTACAGAAAGTAGCAGGACAAAACTGGATATAAACAGCCTTGAACAGAAAAATGTGGAAATATTTGGAAAAGGCCATCAACATTATTGAGGGGGTATTGCCTACATCCAGAAGTGGTTAATCGGACTGCAGAGAAGAAGAGAAGAAATATCCTCATTTACATTTAAAAATCTAAGAAAGCTTCATGATAAACTGTCCTGTTGCCGGAAGATGGTGAACGTGACAATTTTAAAATAGAGGAAGTATATATAGTTTTGCCTTTATGAAAAAAAATCTATGATTTATTTTCTATTTCTTGATCTTCCAGTCCATTAAAGTTTTTATCCTCTTGGAAAAATTACTGTTTATTCGGGAAATTTATTTAAATAATTCATTTAATTACGAGGGTAAGACAAAAAATTCACCATTCCTGTTACTAAGTTTACGCGCTCACCACTACCATTTCACGGAATTTTAAAAGTAAGCCGGCTTTAGTGGAAAAGTAAAAGTAAAGTCATTTCTAATCGAGATTAGTTAATGCCCAAGCCGATTTGTAACACCAAAGTTTACTATATCACTGTACCTATTTAGTAAACTTTGGCAACATCACTTAATATTTTTTAGGTGTATATTTTTTGCGAGTTACCTTTTGACATATATGAGTCAAATTGTTTCTATACATGAGCACCCCTGGTAGTATTGGTTGCAAGTAATAAAAACCTAAATGCAAGAAGCATAACATCAGAATTTTCATCGTTATCCCATAATTATATTTACTTCACAATTCTGTTATAATTCTGTGAAAGATAGATATATTATTAGGAAAATGGAAAGGCCTCCTTATCAAAGATATTTTTAGGACGTGCAACTATTTTTGAAACATTTCTTTCATTGATATTTAACCAACTCAATTTATCCAGCAATATGTCAGCCTCTTTTGTAAGACCTCGTTGGATTTGATAGCAGA
Organism: Pissodes strobi; assembly: GCA_016904865.1. Lineage (NCBI taxonomy): Eukaryota > Metazoa > Arthropoda > Insecta > Coleoptera > Curculionidae > Pissodes > Pissodes strobi. Next base: position 2,951 of record JAEQML010065866.1, read on the forward strand.
AACTTTTTAACATTTTACAAGGTTTTTCCATAAGCGATTTTTGGCCGGTTTGGTCTCTAGAGATCTTTTTGTCTGTCGAGGACAACACGGATCCTCACTTTGTGGTATGTTTGGCTTTTTGTCCCGTTATACAAAAGTGTCATTACTGACGGGGAAATGAAACGACGCGGTTGGGAAACACGAAGCGTTTTCGCTAAAAGGATATCATCATGAAGGCATAAACAATTCGGGCACCTGGCCGTATTATGGAGATTTCAGGTATCATTACTTTTTTTCGTTTTTATTAAAAAATTAGTATTTGTGGAAGGGTCGAATACTAATTTGTTGAATGGTTGCTTATAAAACAAGTCAATTTTACTATTTTTGAGCAGTTATTTTGCTGCTAGAGTTGGACGAGATTATTTTGAACTTTATACTGTGATCGGGTGATCTGGAGAAAAATATGTGCTGATCATGACAAATTGCTGAAGTTCTCTAGTTTTTTATTTTATAACACATTATTTTCTCACTATCAATTACTCGACAATAGGGTGAAGGCGATACTTGTGAACGGTGTCTTGCAAAGCAATCTTCATGGCGTCTCGAGAAAGCAATCCTCAATTTAATCAGAGTAATTTGATAATATTTCATTTTTATATAACGATTATTACCATTGTTCACCAGAAATTTTAAGAGAAGTTGACTATTTATACAACCAAAAAACATATATAATGTGGAATATACGTTTTACTATTCAGTCACGAATGGAGTCTCCGATGCAGAATGTAGATGTAGATGTTTGTAGATGATATTGACCTTATTAATATGAATATTTGTTTTCATAAGTAACCTAAACTATTCAAAATTACCCCAATGCAAAACAAATTAAAAAATAAAAAAAAAATGGAAAAAGGAATAAAGGTATAGAAAAATTTTAAAACGCATGTTGCACATTGTCAAGTAATCTGATAAACGATACAAAAAAATTAAAGTTTGTATTTAAAAAAAAAAGTTGATGGCCCCTTGAAGACGAAACGTTGAATTCCAAACTGGATACCACCATTGGATAGAGAAAAAAGTGGCAGTGCAAAAGTGAAATTCAATTTCAAATCCGTTTTTAATTAAACCAAGGAAAAAATTAAACGATTTTTCAATATTTCGTTTTTTCCGGATACCTCCGGAAATACTGGGAATTTTAAAACTTTCTAAACGGCATATTGTTGGGCACTTCAATGCCCTAACCGACACTGTATCTCTTACGGTTTTTGAGTTCCCCTATATATAGACTCGAATATTATTTTGAGGTATTTTCAAAATCTTGGGAATCGCTAGATTAAAATAATAAATAACGGGATTATTTAATTGCATTATGGAACTGCTTTTCATTTAGTTTTTTGACCTATTTCATTAGTCCCTTGAGAAATTTTTGACCGACACCGTTTTTCTTACGGTTTTTGAGTTCCCCATACATAGATATACTCGAATTCGAGCCACCGTGTACACTAGGGAATCGAATCCCGGGATCGTATATTATTTTGAGGTATTTCAGAATCTTGGGAATCCCGGGATAGAAATAATAAATAGCGGGATTATTTAATTGCATTATGGAACTGCTTTTTATTCAGTTTTTCGAATGAACCTCGTTGAGAAAAATTCGATGTTTAATTTAAAGTTTATTCCTTGGTTTATTCCCTAGGCATACAAAAATAAAAACGCTTTTAAGTTTATAAATTAATTGTTGATGTTTTCTTTTTTCTTTATATTTTGTTTTCATAAATGCTTTGTCGTTTATGAAAAAAAAATATTTTAAGTAATTTTTTTCATTTTAGTCTTTGTTGTGAAGAGCAGTTTTAGAGAGGCATTCATTTGGTTATTCCATAGAATAACAAAACATTTTCATTGAAATAAATATTTCAGTGCGAAAGTATTTTTTATTATTTTTTGTTTTCTTGCAAAATGGTTAAATACATTTTCTATAAAGTTTGCTTTATTGTTTCATAAACACTATACCGGGTGGACAACTTTTTTCTGGGGCCTAGGAAATTCATTGTAAAATGTAATCGATAAAATAGTCTTATCTTGCAATATTATCTAACTTTTCAAATGCAGTTTATTTTAGATGATTAATAGGAAGTTTTAAATATATAACTATTATGATGAATAGTTTCTGCGGTAGGATCCTTGTGAAACATCGTTGATTAATAATACTAGGGATAATTAGTACACTGCTTTTAGATGTTTCAAAACAATTTAATGAGATATTTTTCTCTACATTTGTTTCGGCTTGATGAGGCCTTTATCAAGAGTAGTTGAATACTAAAAGCTAAATTGTTATACCCTACTAAACCGCCTGTCGGTATTTTGTTTTTATTGCACTGTCGATTATGCAGGCGTTTAAAGAGCAGGTCAGTTGGTCGTTCGTATTTAAAACGTGTGTTTTTTTGTGACTTTTGAATTTCTAGGTACTCCAAAAGATTCAGCCTTTTGCTCTTTGTTTCGGTGTGTAAAAGTTTAACATTATTCTTATCTATAAAATGGTTATTTTCTATACAATGTTTTGCTAAGCCAGAGTTCTTAATATTATGTAAAATCGATTTTTTGTGTTCTTTAATCCTAATATTTAAGTTTCGACTAGTTTGTCCTACGTATACAGCGTCACAGTTCACACAATTTATTTTGTAAACACCAGATTTAGATTGTTTGTCAATTTTGTCTTTATTGTTTATTAGTCTTCTCCCTAGATTATTTTTATTAACCTGAATTGTTTTGCAACCAAATTTATTTAATTTTTTTGAAACTTTGTAATTTTCGGAATATAATTGATAAATTTACACGGCTCCTTATCTAATTTTAATGTAGGGTTATAAAATTGGTTAGTTAAAATGTTTTTCTGTTTTTTCTTTATTAATTTGTCAATCAAAGCGATATTATAACCGTTATTAATTGCAATATGTTTGATACTGGATACTTCTTTTTGGAAACTCGCCGAGTCTAGGGGAAAGCATCCATAGGGATGAGACTATGAAAAGCAAAAAGTTTTACTTGCCAAGAGTGGTTAGAGTCTTTTTGAATTATTGCATCTGTTGTTGTTGGTTTTCTATATATATCAAATTTAAGCGAATCTCTTATCTTTGTAATCTTTATGTCCAAAAAGTTTAAAATGTTGTTAGATTCTTTTCCCATTGTATATTGGATTCTATTGTTTAGGGAATTTAAAAATGTTAAAAAGGTATCTAAGTTTCTGTTGGTTTCTGTAAAGATACAAAATATGTCATCCACACTTTTACTAAAAGAAAAAAAGCGATCTCAAATCTATAATTCGTACATGTATAGATCAAAATTATTTCCAGTATAATTATGAAATATTGAAACAAACTAAGGGTTTACCAATGGGCTCTCCAATTTCACCTTTGTTTGCCGAGATTTTTATGGCTGATGGCATTTATTCAACACCAACAATTCATTAATCAGATATATATTTTTTTGGGGTAGATATGTGGATGACATATTTTGTATCTTTACAGGAACCAACAGAAACTTAGATACCTTTTTAACATTTTTAAATTTCCTAAACAATAGAATTCAATTTACAATACAAACAACATTTTAAACTTTTTGGACATAAAGATTACAAAGACGAGAGGTTCGCTTAAATTTGATATATATAGGAAACCAACAACAACAGATGCAATAATTCACAAAAACTAACCAATCTTGGCAACTAAAACTTTCTGCTTTTCATAGTCTCATCCATGGACTTTTCAGCTTTCCCCTAGACTCGGCGAGTTTCCAAAAAGAAGTATTCATTATCAAACATATTGCAATTAATTACGGTTATAAGATCGCTTTGATTGACAAATTAATACAGAAAAAACAGAAAAACATTTTAACTAACCAATTTTATAACCCTACACTAAAATTAGATAACGAGCCGTTTAAATTTATCAATTATATTCCGAAAATTACAGAAAAAGTTTAAAAAAAATTAAATAAATTTGGTTGTAAAACAATTCAGGTTAATAAAAATAATCTAGGGGGAAGACTAATGATGAAGATGCGATTTCTTCAATGGAGAATAATATTACTTGTTTTGTGCTGTTTTTGTAGGTTCCGTCGGTGCCAGTTGGAGTTGGAATAATATTTTCTTGTAAACGATTTTCAGCAATATCTGGTGCATTTAGAACATTGTTATGGTGAGTCTCGACGCTGAAAACATTGGACAATATTTTAATCTGACCGCCTTTTTTCAGCACCGAATATTTGGACCATAGCGTTGGGGGATTATATTTTTTTGACTGTTAAGACTACTTCTTCTTTAAAGGACTTCACTTTATTTATATCACACCACTTGCTAAATTCTGCATATTGCTTTTCATATTTTTGGGACGGCCTTTCGGGTATCAGGCACCGGCGGCTTTGTCTAAAATATGTAGGTACCGGTATTTTCTCGTTCTCTTCTGCTTCAATGTTTTCCATTTTTATTTAAAATAAAATCTAGGCTTGAACTTAATTACATGTACTTAAAATAATGTACAAAGATTAACAAATTAATTTGTTTGACACTGACGGCAAATGTCATAGAATCGTTTTTACTGGTGTATAAATATTATTAATGGTACCTTGTTTATCGAGATTAAACCTTGTCAGCACTAGTGCGCAAAACTACGTCGTCTTGTCCGCACTAGTGCGCAAAATTAAATTTTGCTCTCTCAAGTGCATGCGCAAAGTACCTATTGTTCAGAGAGCCACTAAATAGCATTGATGCCCGAATACTATCTTAGCTAAAAATTTTTCTACCGGAGTAGTCAGTTATCGGTTAATAAAAATGCGGATCTTTTGAGTTTAAATTTTTTTTCCGAAGATTTTGGTTTCACGTTTGCTTTAATTTTTCTTGTTGTTTAAATAAAAACCAATTCTGGAAAGGATGGTGTTTTATTTGTTTCTTTTTTATAATTAAACAGAACTTTTCTAATGAAAATTCAAAATATCCGATGAAAGCTAAAATCTATTTTGTGTTTTGCCTTGCTAGACTGTAATTATTTGATTAATAACTTGGTCACCTTAAATATCGGTTACTTTGCGAAAATCCGCAGGGTATCCTTAATTATATATTATATGTGTTATATATTATGTATATATTCTATTAAAAATATAAACATATTATCCCGGGGCTTAAAATTATTAATCCCAATATCATGGAATCGTATTTTTGCTTGGGGACTCCCCAATGCGTACCAATGTTCTACTTTTCCCTAGCTTACAGTCGAAATAATTTAATATGTAATTTTAATTAAACCGTTTGTAGTCAAATTTTACCATCGTGCAGTGAATATTTTCTCTTTTCTCCATACCATTGTTTGTATACATCCAACAATATATAATGTATAATATAGGCCAAGTTGAAAGAACCCTTTTAAACATCCGTCGCCCACCCTAGTTTCTGTTAATTCATCGTCGTTTATGGCCCATCATAAAGGGGGTGAAAAAAAACGTGTCTGGGACACGCGCTTAAAAATTATGAATGATATAACCATCTGTCGGCGCTACGACTCATCTCTGAAGGGATGACACCCCCATCACGCAAACGAGCTGTGATTGTGCTTGAAAAATATATGACCCCAAAAAAAAACAAACAAAATATGCATAGTCATTCCCCTCTCAGGGGTCGTTGTGTTAAATTGGCTTTTTCACCGGGTTAAATAAACAAAGAAGAACTCCGAATCTATATCTAAACAAGGGCTTGTTTTGTGAAGACAATTTGTAATGGAATTATTTAAGACATTTTGCTGAATTATGACTTTTGCATTAATCCGGGGCAGGCAGCATTCAGTGAGAAAACTAACGCTGATCAGCAAAAATGATTTAAATTTGTTTTTCCTCCTAAGATAAAGTCAAAGGACAAACTAAAGGCTATTTAAATAAAATAAAAAGTTATTAACCGATGTAGAAAACCTTTTTTTGTTGAAAGCTTGCTTTTAGTTGTATTATTTTATCTTTTAAGATCAAGTGGCCAATCAACAGAGTAAGCTATAAAATCCTAGGTATTCTTTTAACCCCAACTATTCAGCTTACTTTTTTAGTCGATCATGATGTACAAGCGTTTTTTATTAATGCCAAAATATGAAGGTTTTTGCGAATGAATATAAAAATATAATTAGTATTATAAACTTTTCATTTTTTTTCCGCGTGGTGAAATTATGAGTATCCGCCAGAAACTTTTTTAGTGTTCACCGGTGATATTTATCTTGTTGTTCCTCCTAGTGGTATTCTGTCGTTAAAATTTTGCTGACTCTTATAACATGTTGGTTTTCTACTGGCTACATAATATGTACTTGGCCAAGGGCTATCGTTTGTACATTTTCCAGCACTGAAAGTGCTGAACCTAAATGGCTTCTGAATTTCGATCGGAAACATGGTCGGAAAATTCTTATAAAACAATTTATAAAAATGCATTTGATAAACTGCTCAGAGATTTATTTAAAAAAAAAAGATAGAAGGCGTAGACACTAGTATGCGCGAACTGAAAAATTAGCTACTCAAAGTAGTTACATCAGAAACACCAACGTAAAATTTATAACGTATTTGGTTGACGACGCTGCTGGTGGTGGTCAGTTTCGGGTTGGTGATAAAAAAAAAGTAGCAATAAACATGGATGCCGTTTGCAACAGTGGTAATGAGCCGCATTATAAGATCCTTTACACAAATAGTGCACTATACCGTGTGTCCAAAAAAGTATGCAACATATGGGAAACTTCTTTATTATTGGATTCTCAGAAAATTTTATTCTTCATAAAAGTTGGTGCATTCCCTAAAACAGTAAACGAGTAGTTCAAATTTTACGTACTGCTTTTACTGCGGACGCAAATGTTATTTTTCCGAAATCGCGTCAAGAGTAAAGTACCTTAATTTATAAAAATACAGCAAAATCTTATAAGGAAAAGTTCTTCCAAATTAAAAAGGTAATCTAAATATGAAATTTGAGTTAAGTACATCAATTTTTAATTTCCCTTTTTTTCTCGATTTTTTTCTCAAACGTTACGCCATCGGTGAATGCTTTGTTCTTTTGTTATGAGTATACCTACTTGTCAAGCAACTTCAAAATTTATTTAAAGTAGAGATTAGTTACATAGTTGCATAATGTTTCAGTTTTTACAGAGATAAAAGCCAGTTTAGGTATCAGTGTGTTGCAAAGACATTTAAACAATTTTGGTCCAAAATAATTGTCCACAATAATTATTACAAAATACAATTGGAATGACTGACTCAATAATAATTAATTTCATATGTCAGAGCGAAGTAAAATTATTGCTATTTATTTGTTTTTATTCGAAATGCATGGCCTACTCTTCAAGACCAAATATTTTATATGGCTTTTTAGGATACTTGGGCATATTTTCCTCATCTGGTGCAAAAGATAAATAAATTATTAGTTGTTTTACATGAAATGAAAAGAGTTGGGTCTATTCATGATCTTGAGTGGAAACATTTTTGAATCAAAAGTGTTTAAATGTGTTTGCAACACACTGATACCCAAACTGGCTATTATCTCTAGAAAAACTGCAACATTATGCAATTATGTAACTAATTTCAATCTTAAATAAATTTTGAAGTTACTTGGCAAGTATACTAATAAGAAAAGAACAAAACATTCTCCAGTGGCGTAACGTTTAAGAAAAAATCGAGAAAAAACAATAAAAATTAAAAGTTGATGTACTTAACTCAAATTTCATATTTGGATTACTTTTTTAATTTGGAACAACTTTTCCTTATAAGATTTTGCTGTATCTTTATAAATTAAGGTACTTTACTCTTGACGCGATTTCGGAAAAATGACATTTGCGTCCGCACTAAAAGCAGTACGGAAAATCTAAAATACTCATTTACTGTTTTAGGGCAAGCACCAACTTTTATCAAGAATAAAATTTTCTGAGAAACCAATAATAAAAAAGTTTCCCATATGTTGCATACTTTTTTGGACACACTGTATAAAAATCGGCCTTTCTCATTGGTCGATCCGCATGGCCTTCCGCTCGCTTCGCTCGCTACGGGGGCTCAAGAAAAGGAAACTAACCAGGTGCTAACCCAATCTAACCCAAGACATACCCAAAATCAAGAAAAAAAGCTGTTTAGAAACATAATCTTTAAAAAAATATAAGAAAAAGCAACGGGGTTCGAACTCGCGTTTTCCAGGTGAGACCCAATGATCTAAACCTCTACACCACAAGAGCTCTTGATAGAAATCGATTGCATCACGCAGACATCTCGTAATACTAGATGGTTCGACCAATAGGAGAGGTCGATTTTTACACAGTGCACTATTTGTGTAAAGGATCTTTAAATGCTAATGAGCCTAGATTAATTAATTGCGGAAAATATTCCATATTATATCATAAGCTATTTACCAAGCTAATTGTGGACAATATGTGAATGTCCCAGGGCAAGTCACCGAATTTCTTGATAATAATTTGTGGTTAAAACGATTAACATTACCGCAATTACGTAGTACCGGTTGCCCGAAGAGTCTTACTACGGACTAATAATATAGATATATCAACCAAATTCTGAGAGTTTATTCAAATTTACCCGGAAAAGTTATATGCTATAATTATTTATGAAAATGGCGAAAGAGGTATGGAAAAAGTTCTAACTTAGGGTCGTCGTTGATAGTTGGTAATAATAATTATTGTTTTTTTGGCTAACTCTTCGGATCAATCCTCAGATACAGCTGCGCGCTCTGTTAAAAGCTGTTCTGTATTTCAATAATAATGTTTATAAAAAATGAGCAATTCGCCATAAAACATTTTCATGGGTCGTTGTAATACATTGGCTTTTCCACCGGGTTAAATAAATACACTAACCCTAACGAATTTAAAACAATAATGAGTCTCATGTGCAAACAACAATGTAACGCTGAGAGATTTCACAGTTTACTTTTTGACAACAAATTTATAACGGGATTATTTAATGCGTGAAGTTATGACATTTGTAAATAGAAATGTTTGATTAGCTTCGGTTCGTTGCACGTAAGGATTACAGGATTGTTCTACATTCGGTTATCGGCATGTTTAACAATTTCATCAGCTAAGGGGATATTTGATTTAATTGATGCTATTTATCTTTCCGAATGCCTTGCTTGCAGTAATAATCATCGTGTTTATTGTTTCCTAAAAAAAAGTCGGCGAGTCACGTCAACAATTATAACGTGCCTATGGGGTATAGAGAGATATATTTGACTAGTAAGACTTAACTTATTTCATAAATTTTATCGTTTCTTTTTTCATATATTAGGGAAAAAGTGATTGTTTATTAAAAAAATCATATGTGCAGTTCACACGCGGTATGTGAAAAATTCATAAAACACCAAGCGATCACCCATCCAAGTACTAACCACACCCGACGTTGCTTAACTTCAATGATCGAACGAGAACTACTTTTTACTCTTAACAAACATGTAACAACTCTATAACTGTGTTCTATCTCATTCTCTCGCAGGCTACAGCCTATAGATCGATATTATCGTTTTATTGGTGTGTGGCTTTTTCGTTTCCTCTTTTCCCCTTCATCGAGTCTCAAATCACTCCCGTTCTCCGCCGGCTGGGGCGGCGCAAAGAAGTTTTCACTTCAAAAACAATTATGCTTAATGTAGTAAATTATTTTCAGAATAATTTATGATCAAGATTTAAGACAATTTATTAAAAAAGCGTCGAAGCCCTTTAAAGTACACATTATACATACTAGAGCATCCAAACAGTACATTTCGACTTTGGATGGAATATGTCTACAAATATTTTTAGGAGCAAAACTAGAATTACGATGGAAATTCTAGATTTCAGATATTTAGTTATAAAATGTGATTCTATCCAACGCAAGAATGTGTGTGAAAAATAAAATGCCTATAAAATGATAAGAAATAAATTAGCAATGGCTCTGTTATAAATGCAAAGTAAACTAACTGTAACAAAATATTCATAATCATTGTAAAAAGCAGTAGAAATACTTAATAACGGTAATAAAATTGCAAAGTGATTTTACAATTTTAAAATCTAAATATCTTCTTGATATCAAATTCTTTCGTTCTCTGAAAAAGATAGTCCTTCATCGGATTCATCGACTATAGGCTCGATGCTCGGCTCGATGTTTAACAAGTCCGATTTATTTTCTACCTCCCATGCCTCCGAAATAATTTTCTCTGTTTGGTTTATGTAGTTTTGCCAGTGCTGTTGCGGTAAATTTTCTATCAAGTTTCTTTTAGCGGAAATCAGGTACGAAAAATATCGTTCTATAGAACGATTCTACACAAGAATAATAGCCCAATTTTTTCTTCTGCGGAAATGTTCTGTTTTCCCGATATTCGATTCTTTTATATCATGCCTGTCTTTGGATAATTTTCCTTTTCTTTTTTTTTTGCTATAGACCCGCCCAGAAAAACTTATTTAATAAAATGTTGTTTTATCCGAAAATGGCTAATTAATGGCAAATATAATTTTTTTTGTACTTAGTTTAGAATATCGGAAATCTGTTATGGAGATTAAAATTAGATAATTCTATTTGGCTAGTAATTTGTTCTGTAAACATGTACAATTTTTTTCGCGGAAATTCTTTAATGGAAACTCTTTAAATTGATTAATGTTTTAATATATTTTGTGTTTTGTTAGTTTGGGTTAATTTTGATCCTGTGTTAGGTAGGATTATTTTACGTTGATGTATAAAACCGCGTATAATACATATTATGCTACAATAATCAAATAAAATATGGGGAATTGTTATGCGAAAATCATAAAATCTCTTTTATTAATAAAATTATTAATAAAGTTAACGTACCTACCTTGCTACCTAGGTAAAGAATGAGATCAAAAAAGGTATACATAAAACAAAAACAACTTATTATGAAACTGAAATAAACAGAGTACAAATACAAATAAATGTATTCTTTGGTAAACTCAAAACTGCAACTAATAATAAAACATTAACAAAAATTTTAATTTTATCTGTATTTAAATTTAGGTTTAATACTCATCCGATTTGTTGTCACTTATTTTCATGGCATGGTAAACATGGACAAGTTTTTTGGACCTTTCAGGGCTTAGCCTGTTACGAAAGTGTACATAATACCAGTTGGAAAAAACTCTCTCTAACTGGCACTTGCGCTGGAATTTTCAGCAAAAGTAGGATACGAGTTCCTGCATAAATTCCAAGAAGTATTTGGCTTCATTGTTTGGTTTTAATTATTAGCAAATAATTTTCTGAAAATTTCAGCGCTCTCAATATAATTATTAGGGCCATTTAAACCTTCGCCATCAAGATTATCTATAAGAAATTCTTTAACTTCTGATATCTTTTCTTCAACTAACTTTTCAACCTTGTATTTAGGGTGCTCAAAATATGCCGAGATGACATAAATGTTCAATGCATAATTTCTAATTTTTTCAAAAGAGTTATTGGCTTCGTTAAATCCTTCAGGTAGTTCTGAAGATATCCAGCATCAGCAGTGCTACTCGTAGAATTAATTAATTTACAAATGGGGTCCAACCAAATTCACAGCATCTTGAACACGTTTGATCAAAAAGTAGGGTTGTTGTTGAGGAGGGCATCTTAATAATGTATTCAGAGGCTAAGATATGTTTTTTTATAGAGAGGCGTCCCCTTTTCATCTTGTTGGCGGCGTTGTCACTAGCAACTGCATAAATTTCTGTATTATACCTTTCCTTAGCTTCATTTCTTGCCAAATCCACAATTTCAGCTAATTTTTCTCCAGTTTCTTTTTCAAGAGATAAGTCCCAATTATTCAAAAACATTGTCTTATTCGGGTAGTTTATATTATGAATTAAAACAGTAAAATTTTTTGAATTGGCTGCTTCATTTTTCCACCCGTCAATAAGCATCACAGAATATTCTCTAATTTAATGTCGCTTGTTACCTTAACATATTATGACAAGCAAATTTTGAAGAGGCGACGTGCGACGTTCAAATAGGCGAGGACGTGGAAACCCTGGAAAGCGAATGGCGCAGCAGTAGAATCGAATCGGTGTTATATAATATGGAGTATATAGATAGATTAGAAATAAGGCGTAGAGATAGTTATTGTACGATAGCAGAGTAGACTCATGGCGTTATGTAATTATGATAACTGTACTGGCGAAGGTGTATTGGCGAAATAAAACGTGTTACTAAAAATTAATCGTTTACAGATCAGAAGTCGGGATAACCTACGTATTGTGTTATTTGTTGTGGAGAACGGTGAAATACGCGATTTCGGCGAGTTAAATCGCAGTGGCAACTTCTTTTTTTGTGAGTGGCGATATCACAAAATCTCATAACAAAAGGCGGGCGTTTGTCGCTATCCTTGACAGTGGATTGACATTTGGCGATTTTTCAGATATTCACGATAATAAACAAGTAAGGGTGTGCTAATTAATTAGTGATTATTGTAAAAATTGTGTCGTATTTTAACCTCGATTTTAACTGTGTTTATTGGCATTGCTGTTTAAAAGGCGTTTTTCAAGTGATTTCCTATGGAGGAAGGCAGAAGCGAGAGCAGAAGTGACGAGTTAGAGCTCCATTACGAGTTGGAATTGAGCGACGGTGACCATAGATAAAACACCAAACGGTGACCACGGCGAAGGTGATTCGGCGATGGAAGAAGAAACAGTCTCCATGGTACATAAGCTGTTGAAAGGCGATTTGGCAACTAGTATCCATCAGATTGTGGCGGCCGAAATGGCAAGGGCGGCGAAGCAAAAGGCGGCCGAAATGGTAAAGGCGGCCGAAATGGGAAAGGCGACGAACAAAGGACGGCCGTTGGTACTGGCGGTACCAAGGGCAACAAGAAGGGCGAAAAATCAGGTGAGCGCGTTCCTCAGGCGGTAGTAGAGCATGCTTGTAGCGATAGGGCGGACTCCGCTTGCAGTTCGGGCTGTATGGGATCAAGGGCAAGGGCAGGCGGCGACATTATTGACCGTTTCGATCCTGACAGCCGGGACTGTAACGTAGTCAGGTGCTTGAGCAAAATTGATCAGTTGGGCGATATTCATGAATGGTCGAACTATGAGAGAGCGAATTTTATGCAGGCGAAATTGCAAGGCGCAGCAAGGAGCTGGTTTAATCGGCTCGATGAATATGACCTCTCGCATGGGAAGACTGGAAGGCGGCTCTTAGGAAGGCGTTTCCTAGAGTGCATGACTTTGCTCAGCTGCTCAAGGAGATGATAGCAAGGGTTAAATTGGACGGCGAAACCATGACCCATTATTATCATTAATTTTTTGTTTAGATTAAATTTAATAAGTAGGAACGAAGAAGCATAGTCTGTTTGGTCATTCAGTTTTACAATGTTATTTCTTTTAGTGATATTGATTCGTATTGTCTGTAAGAAAATTATATATCAAAACCAAATAAATGGCATTTTGAGTTATATGCGAGTACCTATTTATTTAAGCGAGCCCCAAATTTGGAGAAAAAAAAAAGATATAGAAATATATAAATATAGAAAATATGGTTAATTTGAATTTGACGGGCAAATGACAGCGCCCTTCTCGTGCGCCATCTGCGTTCACTTCCATTGAAGAGACGCACAAGGCAAAGCAGCTTTCTCTCTCGGATGATTTATTAACATTGAGTTGCTCGTTTCTCCCTTGTCTCTGTATATACGTTCCCTTTTTTAGCAACTCGATATTTATTTTAAAATAAAATTTTCTTTAATCTGCTTCCAGGGATTTCTAATAGGTATGTGTTTTCTTCCATCCTGCATTTTGAAGTAAGAAGAAAATTAAGAAAATGTGCTTTCTTAATTCCCAAATATAACAGACTTTTTGAGATCTTAATTTCTGGTGATTCTTCAATAAATTGCCAGTAAATAGTTTCTATAACAATATGTTCCTTTCGGACATAATTTTTGTAAATTACTTCCGTTAAACAATGCAGAGTATTCTTCGTAATTCGAATTTTGCTCCGGGAAACGTTTGCAGACATATTTCTTCTAAATTCGAAATCCATTCCTCTGTTTGGATCTTCTAGGTTGTATAATATGCTTTGTGGAACTTTTAGGGCTTCGGACTCTTTTGAATTGCCTTTAATCGAAATTTTAAATCAATTTGAAAATAACTTCTACATTAAGCATACGTTTTTTTTAATTCATCGGAATTTGGCGTTACTTGATGACATTAACATACACTAAACTTTTGACGTAACATCTAATTAGTAATAGATGTTCATTTTTGTTTCACCTGATTAATTGATAAATAAGGATGAAGTTATTGTATTCTAAATGAGTATTAAAAATACTATATCGAGTCTTCTTTATTCTCGCAGTGGCTCTAAGGTATATAATAAATTATAAGTTTGAGCCCTAGGAAGAGGCCCTGCCAGCTGATCAATAGTTGTTTCACTAGCGCCATATTCATGAACGACAGTATATATTCCTCTCAGCGTGTGGCATCATCTGTGCTTGTTTGATGTTTACCAATTTTTTGGTATTCTGAATCTGAATTGCGACACTGAATCGTAACAGAGACGGTGCTGATAAAAATAAATTGTTCAGAATAACATTTCATAGCGTAATATAAATAATACCCATGGCAGTATTTCAAAAATTCGAATTTGAGAATATTATAAATATGTAGGTACATTATGTGAATATTGGAATAATTTGTTTTAATAAAAATCTAAGAAATAAAACAAATTAATAATACCTAGCTTTTCTCTGCCTCAATGTTAGTAATTTTTTGTTTGTTTCTTTCAATTGAGCCAAAACAGCTTTTCCACTAAACATGTTCGAAGCAATAGATATCGGAGTACATGTTTATTGTTTATCGACCCACTATGTTTTTTAGTAGCAACAGATGCTTGAATATATATCACATTTTAAAAATTATCAGGGCATTCTGTGGGCCGCCATATTCTTACCGGCCCAGTGATACCGTTTCTCGCAACAGCAATAACAAAATTAAAATGGGAAACCCCATCTGAGTTCAAAATGGCACTGTGGGCTGTATAAATCATGTGAATTCTAACTAAGCTAGATTAATATGGTAATTAATAAGCTTAATTATTTATCAAAATAAATAGTAGCATGTCAAAATTACTATACGTAGATACGATGGTAGTAAATTTAGGATTTTCATACATAAATAAATGTTTCCACTTCCTGCAGCTGTTGATATTTTTTCGGCAGAGGGATTAGTTAACCATTCAATGTATTTAGAGTTTGACAGATTTGATTGGGTCTGACAATAATAATGATTTATCTAATTGTGTTGTAGTTGTCTCGTATTTCCACTTCTGTAAGTTGCCTTGTGGGGAGCATTTTTATATAGCTGTTGCTGGGTTTGAGGTTATGTTAGTTTCTTAGATTTATGCCTTACCGCCAGGGCCTATTTTCCAAGGAGTTGGGCCCTAGGCCCTAGCAAATCTTCGGCTCCCACTTGATTTTTTTTTGTTTCGCTTTCGAACTGAAAATATTACTTATAACGTATTTTTTTATTCAGCTTTAAATTAAGCTTTTCTATTATTTATAAATTTGCATTAATTTTAATAAAAATAACAGATTTTAGAAAAACTAGCAAAAAAACACGAAATAAGATTTTTTAAAATGTATTGAACCAAAGCATAAATTAGTAAAAATAAAATAATATTTAAAATAACAGAAATACACGGAGGTTAACGTTAACACTTTTCTTCGAAAAAAGTTTGGATACACAAGTGTAAATACAGCCAGATTTGGGACTATACACTAACTACTCATTTTTTCGCCTTTACTTTAACTTTGTAAAATACTGAACTATGTAAGTGCCCGGTTTTTTCACCGTTGTTTGTATTTTGTTCTGGTATATTTTTAATAAAATGTTTTTTTATCAGCCTACGTTTTGTCGAGTTGTTATTTTTGATTAATAAAGAATAGTTTTGTTTTGGAATTCAGATTATAAAGATGGCGAAACAGTATCCTGATTTTTTATCGAGGAAATGTATATTTAAAAAAATATTCTTATAATTATGTAGTTTTTTATGTTGCACATTTGGGCCCCATTTGTCATTGGGCTCTAGGCCCGGGTCTAATGGTAAAACCGGCCCTGCTTACCCCCTTCAGTGGAAAGCAGTTCTCAAAATTGATACTTAAAGCTTGCGCTTCTGATCAAGAAATATGTGTTTAAACGCCACTCTTTTTACTACTGTGTTTACTAGGCCAATCAAATTGAAAGGGCAGTTGGAAAAAGTGTTGGAAAGCTAATTATCATTTTAATCGGTTCATTTGACGTCAACTAGATGTATCCTAGGTTTGCACGGTCCCTTGAACCAAGCTCGAGTCAGGAAGACCAAAAAAAAAACGTGAAAACTTCGAACTTTTTTCAGTTTTTTGCCTATAGCTCCAAAACGGTGCGTTCTAGCGAATATTTCATTCTTACAAATATTAGAGATCAATTCTGCGTCGAATGAGTATGCCATTTATTCAATTCAGTCCGGTAGTATGGCACAAATCGATGGTCGAAAAACGGTGATTTTTATCAACTTGAAAAACGCATTATACTAGTGACTTTCAATCGTCCGTCACACGGAAACGATCAGTCTAAATGAAAAAAACGCATAATCAATAAAAAATTGGATATGTTATAAATCATTTCCTGTGCTTGACTATGGAGGGTTTTTCCTCTAATGCCATTTATTTTTTTCAGAACTATTGAAAAATACAAAACAGTCAAAACACTTTGCAACTAAACCAATTTGCCGAGCCGAAGGAGACGTGAGGTTGATAAGATACGAGAGACAGCCTTGCCACTGCTCAACTAAACGTCAAGCCAAGGGCTCTTACCACAGCTTCCTATTATAGTAAGCTGTGCTGTTACAATCTAATTGTGTCAGTCTCTAACGAGTGAATTTGCTATATTGGGCCGTATTTGTAGTATTTTGTTTCGTTGTGGTACGGGTTCGTGTTTATGTTGTGTTTCATTGATGACAGATATATGAAGAGTGTTTCATTTGCAGTAAAGGTCCGTTTCGACGACAGTAACAAGAAATGTCTAATTAGCATGCTCCATAGATAGCTGGATGAAGGGTTTGTTGTAAAAGTAGCAGAGGAAGATGATGAAGACTCATTAATACGACTGCTATTGACTTATCACTGAATTATCCATCTGTGGTCATTGTTGGAAAGGACACTGACCTCTTTGTCCTACCAGCGTTAGCACCTTCCACCTTAAAAGTTTCACTAATAAAGCCTGGGAAGGGTTCAAAAAAATCACTTTATACTCTCTCAGACACTTCTAGTACTCGGATACTTGAAAAGCAAACATCCTGTTCCTGCATGTCTTCCGTTGGTGTGATACGTCATCATACCTTCAGGAGAAATGAAGTTTGTAAAAACTTTGGAAAGGAACATGGAATTACAGGACGCTGCACTTATCTTCAAAAACAACAATGCTTGTGGTGATGAGATAGACGCTGCTAGGCAAAATTCCTTTAAAGCCATTTATGGTGAGCCTCGAATACATACTTCATTGGACGACATAAGGTGCGACCTGTTTACAAAGCCGTAGCTAAAACGAACATGATGCTAGCATCTCTTCCCCCCACTCAAGTTGTGTTTCGACAACATGCCATTCG
>JAEQML010065867.1:0-20517 GCA_016904865.1 Pissodes strobi
GGGTCAATTGAAAAACACGTGTTTGTTTTCGGCGCCTTGCTCTCCGCTTTGCTCGTCGCTTTGCTCGCCGCTCCACTATGTTTTCAGCCTTAGATAGACATAAAGACTCGGGCCAAGTCTGTAAAATCTTGGCCGAGCCATTGATCAGTATTACGTATAAAACACCTAATGAAGTGTTTACAGCGCTAAGTAAAGCGGTAGAACACCTAAAGGCTATCCATAACTTTCAACCCAAACGAAAAGAAGTGAAATCAAAGATCGACACAGGGCGTGAGAGTGCAAAACGCCAAAAACTCCTGCTAAACAGCAGCGGAGAAAGAGATATGCCTCCAGTGCGTATCTCTAACGTTGAAAAAGCAGCGAAAGAAGTACCAGAGCAAAAAGAGATAGATGGTATCCACGTACCATCCTCTACGGACAAAGAAATGACCGAAAGTTACGAAAGCGAGTATGAGAAGGCAGGCCCGTTAAAAACTCCTGCCGCCCTGGTACAGGAAAATGATGTAGGGGTGTTTAAAACACCCTACAAAACGATATCTTATGGCAAAAATGTCAAGATAGTTAAACCTAACATAGGCGGCCAGCCACCCATCCCTACTAATAACGCCTTTCAGGCTTTAGGTGACATGGAAGAGGATGACGCCAGCCTAGAGTCCTCAAACGTTAGCGCGAGAAAATCGATTACGAAAGCTACTAAACGCTCGAAAAACAAAAGCCATGTCCCTCTAAAAAACCAAACCTGCCCCGCCACCCCCAATTGTCCTACAGGGAAAGATCGCAAATCATAAGACCTTATGTGAAGATATGCGTAACATGAAAATAGCGAATTTTTCTATCAAATACACTAAAAATTCGACTATTATATATACAACAAGCGACCGTGACTGGAATACTGTAAAGCGCATAATGGACGAGAGCAAACTACCCTATCACTCCTACGCTGACAAATTACATAAAACTAGGGCATTTGTGTTAAGGGGGTTAGATGGGGACATTTCGCTCACCGACATAAAAGAAGAGCTAACGGATACACATAACATAAGTGTGAAAAACGTCTTCTTAATGAAAAAGACTAAGGTACCGCTCTACCTTATTGTCTTAGATGCCACAAATACTCTGCGGAGATTACAGCAAGAAGTCAAATTCATCCTAAATATAAAAGTTACCTGGGAGCATCGCAGGTCAGACAAGGTCATCATGCAATGTAAAAGATGCCAGGGACATGGTCACTCCGCAACTTATTGTAGGAAAGACTTTCGCTGCAGCAAATGCAGCGATAATCATGAAATAACATCGTGCAATAGTCAAAGCACTAAGTGTGCAAACTGCGGTGGCCCACATAGAGCCATCAGCTTAGAGTGCCCTGTATATAAGTATAAACTCAACCAAATACAAGAAAAACAACAACCAAAACGTCAACCAAAAGAACAATTCTGCCCGCTCCTCTGCCCGCCAAGCCGGCCTGGCGGGGGCAGAACGGCGAAGAGTTCGAGGGCCGGGGTAAAAATACAAGAAAGGACCCACCCGCCACAACCCCTGACGTCTCCAGAACGCAATATGACCGCGATTTTCCGAGCACCCTACAAAAACGAGCCACGCAACATACGAATGAGACACAAAACAAACCGGTAAATGACCATGCTTTAGCTAATGACACGATGTGCAACATGAATCGCCTTTCAAATGTTATCAGTGAAATAAACTCATTAATCAATCTAAACGAACTATTTTTCGCCCTCGATGAATATGCCGCTATGCTTAGAGAATGTGGCGGCGATAAACAACTGCTTATGCAGGCCAGAAGCGCAAAATGGATGAGTTTCGTGAGTGAGCTTGGCACAGGGGATGGCTCTCTGTAGAGGCTCGCGAGGCAGGTCCGCGGTACCCAGGTAGAATACCCGGTGATACATCACCGAGGCCGTGAAATCCTTGATGACCAGGGAAAGGCCGAGGCATTCGCGGACTTTCTCGAGGGAGTCCACAGTAAAACGCCGGATACTGAGCCAACACATACTCATATTACGGAACAAGTCAATCTGTTCAGTGCCCGTGCTTATCCTATACCGCCCGCGGTCATGAATAAGCTGCGAATAACGCCTTCTGAAATTCGAAAAGCTCTCCGACGCCTGCCAAACAACAAGGCTCCGGGAGTTGATACAATTCCATATATTCTCCTCAAAAACCTCCCCGTCAAAACCATTATACAGCTAACGCACATCGTGAATGCTGTGATACACTTACAGCACTTTCCTACTTCCTGGAAGGAAGCGAGGATAGTGCTGTTCCATAAAAGCGGAAAAGATCCGCAACAAACCAGCTCTTATAGACCTATTTCTTTACTTAACACTCTCGGTAAGCTAACCGAGAAGCTTTTGTTGCCGAGGTTTAGCGAGGCAGCCGAGAAACTTAAAGTTCTGCAACGTGAGCAGTTCGATTTTTGCGGCGGGCACAGCACTGCTATGCTAGCAGCGAAGATCGTGTCTGATATATTGGACAGTTTCAATAAAAGGCATTGCACGGCCCTGCTACTCCTCGACATCGAAAGAGCGTTCGACAGGGTGTGGCACGGCGGGCTGCTGCATAAACTCTTTTTAGAGTATGAGTTTCCACTCCATCTAGCAGCACTCGCCGGCTCATATCTTGCCGGGCGCGTTTTCTCGGTAAGAGTTTGTAAAGCGCTCTCGTCCTCGAGAGCAATAGGAGCTGGCGTACCGCAAGGAACAGTGCTGTCCCCGCAATTGTTCAGCTACTATGTAGCTGACCTCCCTTCCCATCCTGACTCGTCGTTAGCATTATATGGAGCAAATCCAAGCCTACTACGAAAAATGGAAAATTCGCTTAAATGTAAATAAGACGCAACTTGCTACTTTCTCGCGAAAACGAAATAACCCGCAAATTCACCCCCTAATTATAAATAATACTGAAATCATAGCCAGGACACAAATAAAGTATTTGGGGATTGTTTTAGACAAAGGGCTGAGATTCAATAAACATATCACTCATATCAGAAATAAAAACTTTCAACTAATCACAAAACTAAACCCATTAATTAGAAACCGATCTTTCTTAATCCCAGGCAACAAATTAACATTATATCGGACCATAACGCGGCCAACACTTCTTTATGGAGCGCCGGTGTGGTGCCCCGTGGCTGAAACGCACATGAAGACAGTTCAAATTCTTCAAAATAGCCACTTGAGGGCAGCTTTTTCGGCCAACTATTATACTAGAATAAGGGACTTGCACGACTGGGCGGGAATTGAGTACGTACGCGAGTACGTCGACCGCCTAGCGTGCAAGTTCTTTCAATTCTCAATACTCAAATCACCGCTCACAGCAAATCTGGCTAATGTGCGTTTTACCCAGAGCACCGGCCGAAACATGGCCCGATACATAGTAAAACCTCTATGTATTACCTGGAACCTAGACCGCCTTAGGCGGGGGCATTCGATTCATTTTAAAAACCGCGATAAGGTACCTCTATCTCATATATAAGCGCCAAGCCGGCCTGCTGCTCGTAGTTACATAACATCTATGGTATGATTGGTACGTGCTCGCAGTCACCCAGCAGCGCTGAAACCGTCGCCTGCTGCTCCTTGCTCCCTGTTTGGGTATCACGGCCTTGCGACGCGACGCCGCGCTTGACCCTGACCTTTTCTTACAATTGCTCCCTCACCAGGGTTTTGCATTTAGCAACCCCCAATTAATGTATAAATGTATATATAGGTATGAATGAGTATGTAAATAGGAATGAATGGATGAATGCATGGCAAGGATACACGTATGTATGTATGTTTGTACATATTGCAAATAGTTAATAGTTGTACATATTGCAAATAGTTGTACATATTGCAAATAATTTATGTCTGTGACCGTCCATAAAACATGCCAAAGAAATATAAAATGGAGTTTTTCACAAGCTTTTCTCCATGATTAAATTCATTTCACTACTTTTCTACCCTCAATTAACAGCCAACATAATCTATAGCCATCCATCGGTAACCAAAAACTGAAAAACACTTGAAAGGGATGTTCCTACGTAAGTTTAAGCTAACTAAGGCAGGGTTACGAACCTGCTAGAAAGGCAATCATACAACATCGACCCGCGAGGGCCATTTGGCACGTTGCGTGGTTCCACTGAGCCCATGTGGGCCAGGTAGGGGCTAAACCCAATGTGTGCAGTAGAGTATTGCTAGTCTAGTAGCATTAGGATAATATGTAATGTTAACAAACAATAAACTGATGATTGATTGATTGATATTTAATATTTTTTTATTGATTTTTCCCTAAAGTTCGTTTTCAAATTAGAAAAAGTAATAATACCGTAATGGAACATCCGGGATGAGGGATAAGTACCTACTTATATCTCATTACGTACTCAGACAAATTAAAAATTAAAACCCAGCCTTCTCACATTGGTACTCCGATTCATTGGTTATCCTAATATAAAGGCAATTACAGACAGGTGTGTGAGCAATAATGTTTGTATGAAACAAAAGGTAGGTAACACGCATATTTAATAGCCGAAACAAGATTGAAAAATTCGACCATTCTCGGCTTCCTAGATGTTTTATTACCGTATTATTACTTTCTCTAATTTGAATAATGACACCTGTCATTATTATTTTTGTGTTTTTGGAATACGTATAATATTGAATGATCAAAATAAAACAGTTTTAAACAAATACATAAAAAAAATTATGAATTTAGATGTCCACGTTGCCGTACTGTATTATTTTGCGTTAATATGTCACGGGCCGATTTGGCTATCGTATATCGGAGCGTAAATAATCTCAGAACTTGCTACCGTTCCTTATGGTTTCGAGCGCAATTATATTTATTAGCGAAAAACCCTCGTAGATGCAGCCCTGCTCTCGTAGCGCATACTGTTTTGGATTGGTTCTCGGGTTGGGCATCGCGCGCAATTACTTAAGGCCTCTATTAGTTGGAGTGGCCTAATGACAATGCCCTTTTAGTAGTTTTTTTGGTACATGCCTATACATCAAAATCCCAGGTTTCCATCGTCTAATTCCCTTGGATGAATTATTGAGAGGAACATGTGACTTGTAAAACTGCAAAAAAGAGTATCCCTGCTAATTGGCAATCTCAACGCCACCCACGCCGACTGGGGCGGCACAACCAACAGCAGGGGTAGACTACTTAAGGGTATAGTCGAAAATAATCTGGAAATATCCTACCACAGAACTCCGAATCCTACTTATCTTTGAAACGACTCATTTCTGGATGTTGCTATTACCCGGGGAGAGATAAGAACAACTCAGCTACAGGAATTAAACACCCTTAACTCGGATCACCTTCCGATCAAGATTGGCCTGTACTGTAGAGTTCCTACGTCGAGCGACACCGTCGTTTCGTACAGGAACCTTGATTGGAGGGCGTTCCGGGCTAGGCTGAGCGAGTTAACTGTTGTTCCCAGGCAAATAGAAACAATCCAGGAGCTGGAGAATGAGGTTGAAAGCAATGTGTCCTAGAGTAACCATCCAACCTAGGACAGAAACCCTACCTGAACCTATCCTCGAACTTATAACTTTCAGAAACCGATTTTGACGCCGATGGCAGAGACACCGGACAGAAATGGGATCCGCTCGCATCAATGCGCTGACGGAGGAAATAAGAGTTAAAATCCGGAAGCATAGAAGCCAGGTATGGCTTGATTATATCAATTCAATCAGCAGGGATGACGGCTCGCTGTGGAAGCTCGCTAGGCGAGTCCGCGGAGGTAGTACGCGAATTCCAGCAATCAAATATCGCCGTTTAGATATTGTTAGCGATCTGGGAAAAGCGGAGGCCTTCGCCGATTACCTGGGGGGGCGTATGCAGCGAGTCGCCTGACACACTCCCTGAACAAGTACTTTACAACTCTACTGCTAATATTTTTAAACAGCAGAAGTACCCCATCCCTCCGTCAGTGTATGATCAGCTGAGAGTCACTCCGGCGGACATACGCAAAGCTCTCTGTCGTTTGCCGAGAAATAAAGCTCCCGGCCCGGATAATATTCCGAACTTGGTCCTGAAAAACTTGCCTAAGAAATTAATCATCCATCTTATGCATATAATTAACGCGGTAATCAGGCTGCAACATTTCCCGAAATCCTGGAAAGCAGCGTGCGTCATACACATCCCTAAAGCAGGGAAAGACCTCACACTGCCTTCGTCATACCGGCCGATCTCTCTGTTGAATACCCTCGGGAAGGTGGCTGAAAGGCTAATCTTGCCGGGGATCAGCAGAGAGGTCGACCGGCTTAACATCTTGCCCCCTGAACAGTTCGGTTTTCGCGGCCGGCATGGCACCGTCATGCTTGCCGCGAAGATCGCTACTGACATTTACGAAAGCTTCAGTGTGAAACAATCAGTGACACTACTGCTATTGGATATCGAGAAGGCGTTCGACAAGGTGTGGCACGCGGGGTTACTTTACAAACTTCTAGCGAAGCACAACCTACCGATTCATATAGTGTCCCTAATCGCGTCATACCTTGCCGAGCGCACCTTCGTTACCAGAGTAGATAGACACGCCTCTGTGAGTAGGAGACTACTGGCAGGGGTGCCACAGGGTACAGTATGGTCGCCGCTGCTGTTCAATCTTTTTATTGCAGATATTCCGTCGCATCTCCAAACCCGTAAAGCCCCATTTTCCGACGACACGGCAATTTATTCCTCGAATCCTATAGCGGAAGTGGCGAAGTCAAGACTAAGCGAGCACATGAATGTGCTTGTTCCTTACTACGAGAAGTGGAAGATCTCCCTTAACGCGAATAAGACCGAGCTTATCGTTATCACGCGCAAACGGAATGATACATATATTACACCTCTTGTGGTGGGCAACACGCACATAGAGCCTAAAACGCATGTGAAGTACCTAGACATCACATTCGATACAAAACTTAACTTTGGCCGGCATATCTCGGCAGTTGTTGGCAAGAACGAAGGTATTAAGAAGGGACTAGGCTTGTTGGTGGCGGGCAAGTCCTACTTGAGCCCTGCCAACAAGCTTATCCTGTACAAATCCATTGTGAGACCAGCATTGCTATACGCTGCCCCCGTATAGTGCTCGGTGGCTCGTACGCACAAACGCAAACTCCAGGTCTTGCAAAACTGTTACCTGAGAGCGGCGTTCTCCTTGACGCGACGTGATCGCGTGAGAATTGAAGACCTACACGCGTGGTCGGGAATGGAATACGTCGAGGAGTATATCGACGGCCTCGCGTGTGGGTTCTTTGAGAATCAAGTCAAGGGATCGCCGCTTACTGCTAATATCGCCGACAAGCGGTACGACCTCGAGCACCCCATAAAACACGGAACCATATATCGGGAACTAACCCTATTCTACAGGCCGCTAAGACCTCCCTAAACCTAAATTCTTGTCAACATCATGCACTGCCTAATTCCATCATTCTTCACCCTCTGTATGCCATCTAATTTGTATTTTTCGAAAAACACGAAAAATAAAATAACAGGAGAACAGGAGCAGGAGCCAGCCAACCACCGTGTTCGGACACGGGGGGCGGGGCCTGCTAAAGGTGCTACTCGTAGTACAAATACAGAGCCGCACCTATCGCATACACACTTGACTTCCAACCACTAAAGCATCCATGTCTCCGCAGCTTGATCCGCGGGGCTCGACCTATGCGACCTGAAGTTATTACGATACCGGAGCAGACTTATGCTGTTAAGTCTCTATCTTGTATATAGTAATGTTAAGTTTATGTTGTAAATAATGTGGTGTCGTTTTACCTATGCACTCCTGCTCCTAGAGAGCATTCGAACAAGGTTTTTCATAACAGTTTTCCTTGTATAACCTCCTGGGAATAATATAACCTAATGAAACGAGTACTACTATTAATATAGCTCCGGCCAACACTTAACATTGAAGGGGTTACCCAAGTAATGGTCAAGCTAACCGTAGCACTGCTACACCTAATAATGGATAGGCTAACACCAGCCCCCTATGGGCACCGTGCTCTGTTGGCCACGATGTTGACAGAACAACATCAGGCATAACAACAGGCCTTAGTATCTTAAGACGTGTTTTATGTTAGGTAATGCTGTTGTTAAAGTATGAATAGTGAAATAAATGTTGATGATGAGGATGATGTGACTTGTCATGCCATGCATTTAGTTATTCGAAGTAGGGATTCCCGCGCGGCCTGCTTCTCGAGTTTCCGATCTACTGCAGCAGTTCTTTTGGGTACAGGTTGGAATCAATTTTTTATTTTACCTTTGATGATATTTTCCAACCGGGCCATTTTTAATAGTTTCAGTCTATATCTGTGCCTTATCTTTTCTTAAGTGTTGGTGTCTGAAACTGCCCTTTGTGGGATTTGAATGCTGCTCTAGCGAGATGCCTTCTCGACCAACTGTAAAGCTATCTAGCGATAAGCGACTGGCTACCCCTACACAGGGTCCTATCGTTGATTGGGTCTATTCCTACCGTTGGGTCTATTCCTGCCGTTGGGTCTATTCCTCTCGACAAATCTACTAAACGTGCATCGCTAACGACTTGCAGAGTCTTGCAGTCTTTCGCCAGTCATGGAAGTCTTCTTTCTACCGTGAGCAGTTCTTTTCTGAAAGCTGCTCTCAATCAAGTGAGAAATTTATATATTTTTCTATATATATTTTGCTACAATTGCGTATAATTAACTTACAGACTCTAAATATTTATTTTTTTTTGCTTTGTTATCGAACAAAGATTAACTTTTTATTTTTTTCTCCTTATCTTCTTCTTCTTCTTCTTCTTCTTCTTCTTCTTCTTCTTCTTATGGTGCCGTGCAGTTATACTGCGTAGGCGTTCTCCGTTCTTCATAGCTATATGAGTGTGTCTATTGCCGCATTGTGGAGCGTCTCGAAGTCGTGCATTTCGGTCCAGTGTCGGATATTGCGTAGCCAAGATAGTCTCTTGCGTCCCATACCTCTTCTGCCTTCGATCTTTCCTTCCAGTATTAACTGCTGGAATCCGTATTTTCCACCTCGCATGATATGTCCAAAATAAGCCACCTTTCTCTTTTTGATAGTCTGAAACAGTTCTTGATCTTCAATTCCGGCCCTTCTAAGTACATCTTCATTTCTGACCCTATCTACCCACGAAATTTTGAGCATTCGACGGAGAGTCGACATTTCAAATGCTTCGAGTTTATTGATTGATGAGGCCTTGAGTGTCCATACCTCTATGCCATACAGAAGTACAGACCACACATAACACTTAACCATTTTGAATTTTAGATCGAACCTTAGCCTGTGATCTGTCAGGAACTTGCGCAAACATATGAAAACTGATTTGGCTTGGCCTATTCTGCTTCTGATCTCAATTTCAGAGTCCCATTTGGCATTTAGTTGGCAACCTAGGTACTTAAACTGTTTGACTCTCTCAATGCCATTGCCGTCGTTATTTACATGAGCATTTGGCAATATATTCTTGCGTATTATCATATATTTGGTTTTATCTCCGTTCATCTTTAGACCTAAGGCGCGACTTGCATTGTTTACATCACTAAACAGAGTTTGGAGATCGTCAGCATTATCCACTAGGATCGCTGTATCACCAGCGCATCTAATATTGTTAATTGGGATTCCATTTACTCTTATACCTACGGTGATCGAACAAACTGCATCAAGGAATACTTTTTCTATATATAGATTGATCAGCATAGGGGACAGTATGCAACCTTCTCTTACACCCTTCTTAATTTTGAATTCCTCTGTTGTACTGGAGTTTGGTAAACGGACTTCTGCTGTTTGGTTCCAGTAGAATTAGCCGATGATCCTGATGTCTTTATCATCTAGGCCCAGATCTTGTAGGTATTTTAAAAGGAGATCATGTCGAACATTGTCAAATGCTTTTTCGTAATCTATTACGAACACATCCTTTCGCTGATCCAGTCAATTCTGAACCAAAGTCTGCAAGCTGAATATGGCTTCCCTGGTACCAAAGCCGCTTTTAAATTCGAACTGACTAGCTTCACTAACTTCCTCACATCGTCTATATAGACTCGTATGTAGGTTACGCAGGAATAGTTTTAAAAAGTGACTCATGAGACATAAGTCGGTAACCTTTGCAAGATCTTGCGCTTTGCTTTTTTGGAAGAGTGATAAATGTGGAGTGTAGCCAATCGATAGGGATCTACCCGGTGTCATATATTTTGTTAAATAGGCGAACTACAATACCCAGGCTTTGCTCATTATGTAGCTTGAATGTTTCCGCATACATCTCGTCTGGCCCTGGAGCCTTGCCACTTTTAATTAACTTAATTGCCTGTACTCCTTAACTAAGGTAACCTTTATTAATTCTTATTTTCTATTAAATCAACTTTGAATATTGGGCCAATTTTGTCTAGCCTAAGGCGCTTGATTTTATTCAATCGAATTCTAAAATTCAGTTAAATCCGTTTGATCTAGAACCAATCATATTTTGGTTTAATTTTGAACTTTTAATTGACTGACGCACTAATGTTATTGGTCGAACTAGTTTTATTATTATTCTCAATTTTTCACGATTTCTGGCTTACGTTAGATACCCGTATATCGGATAACTACTATTAATTGTTGATACGGGGTAGTAGACTTTGCGTTATTCTTAATTTTTATTGTGGCCTTTGATTTTTTTATTCACACAAACTGTTCATTATCTCTGTCCTACCGGTAACTTGACCGGGGAGTACTTACGCTTAGGTTGACACACGTTAAGGTCTGTAATTGATTGATTGCTACAATAACGCCAGTTCTAACTAGTTTTTTCATATTGTTTTTGCGGCGGTTATCAACGTATCTTAACTGATACATAGATAGACATAGTTAGTTAGTAATACGGCCCTGTAACGAATCATGATTTGACGGCCGTTAATTAGCCATAGATTAAGTAATTAATCGAGTTATTTGAATTTACCTATAATGAGTAGAGATTTGCAGCATCGCTGGCCTTCATAATATTTTACTGACGTTGTTTTTTTTTTATTAAGGTCTAATGCGTTCATCGTTAATTACAAATGAATATTTCGGAGTTTGTTTAGATCAAGCGTGTGATTTATTTCACCAAGTAAAGCCTACCATTTCGCGTTGAAATACAGTGTTACCATAAATTAATCTGCTAGAATTACTAGTAATTTTCTCATCCTTATTCTTTCTTTTTATGATCAGCTGTGATATTTCATTTAACAGTAATAAACCGATTCTTTGTTTGTCTATTTACCTGCTTTATTTAATTAACTTTTGATTAATATTCCAAAGAAGAGGGTCGCTAAAGTAAGTATCTGATTTTTCATTATTTGCGCTCAATAATTGAAACGTTCTAGATTTACTTTTGATTAATATTTGAGTATTTGTTTATCACTGACTTTAGTTTTTTTTTGATTAATATTGGAGTATTTATTTATCGCTGACTTTAGTTTTCCGATTAATATTTGTGTATTTGCTTATTACCGACTTTGATTTTTGGTTAATTTTTGAGTAATTAATTTTCCATTATTAATACTGATAAATTGCCGGCATATATATCTGGTCTAATTTTCTAACTTGTTTTTGTTGTTTTATTGATCGGTTTTCTTAATAGAAAAACAATTTTTGGTATTCTTTTATTTTGTCGCGAAGCTTAAGCTTAAACGAGTTCCATATTTCAAATTTGGGGCAATTCTCGCTTGTGATGTCTACAAGCCCGTGGCGCCTCAAATAAATAAACCCACCCCTACTCTCTGACATTTGAGCTAGGGCCTAATTTATACGCTCGGCGACAACTCGTTCTAGCCTACGCATCGACAAACGTAAATTCATTCAATTTCTAATTTTAAATTCTCGAACTTAAAATGTTTCTTTCAATTTGAGATTATTCACTATCAGTTTCTTCTAAGCTGGAGTGAAGGTTTTGCGCCCATTAAAAGGACAGAAAGAACGTAATAAATCTTGAATAAGAATTATTATAGACTTATGATACATATCAAACAAGTTTCAATGCCGTACGAATAGTATTGAATATTTTTTATTGATAAATAGTAGTACTAGTTAAATGTTAAATGATGTTTTGCGAAGATACTATGTCTAATCTGTTTATCTATCACTCATTAATGATATTTGAAACAAATTTCGTTTAACGGTAGGTAATAGATACATAAAAAAATAAAATTTGTTCTTTATTAATCTAAGTGCTAGAAGGGGTAATAAAGGTTTATATAAATATATAAATGTAATGACACATTTTAGCGAAAAAGTATTTGAGTTATTCATAGTCATAAGACCGTTACTAGAGTAAATTGGTTGGATTCAGAATTTCGTCTTAATTTTGTGGATATTCCTGTTAAGAAAATATCAGATAATGCTTGCCAGTGTTTTGCTTGCGGGGTCAGTAAACGAAATTGTAAGCTTCGATTTCGATTTTAACATAATGATGCATGATTAAAGAGTGGATTATGAATTGTGGTAAGTATTTACTTCACAGTCTTCTGTAATAGTTTTTGGATAATTGCACTAAATTTTTTTTGGTTTATGTAACTAAATTATTGCAGTTATACATAGGGTAAAGTACTAAAATGCATAAACTACTAAATAAATATCACCCTGTCCTAAGTTTGAACTTGAACTTGGAAAATATTATGTAAACATTTAAGGCAAATTATAAACAACGCAAGCAGTCAACAGGAGCGATTATGAACCTTAAACGTGGAACGATTAGCACTTTTTATTATATAAATATGCTAGCGGATCATCAGTTCGGGAGAATTTGTGTTGTTGTGCAAAGCACGTGTTCGTGGTGTCCTAACCTAACCCAAACCTTAATCTTGCGGGGCACATGTTCGTGAACTCAGGGATTGCCTACCCACAGTAGTAAAAGTCGAATCTATGATAGATTTGTCAAAGTTCTGTAAATAAAGTAGAATCTGTCAAGTAGTTAAAGTGCAGTTTAAACTTTGAGTGAACTTGATACAAAGCCAACTATAAATGAAACACAATACAACTCTTAAGAAAACCATATTTCTAAAACAGTGACTAAAGAACTATAAACAATTCAAAAATATACTTCAATCGAGAGAACATGCGCACCTTAGTAATCGGGTATAATGTTACCTCATTTAATTTCTGATCAATTGACAATGTTATTGTTTTCTCATTAGATTTTTGACCAATAGACGTTGTTATTGTTTTAACTAAAGTGCACCTGATGTAAATCGATCCTGAATCTGATATTCATGCCTCGCTAAACTAAAGCGTGCCGTCACGAAAAAAATATAACGTACAGCATATCACTTGTATGACGCGATTGTCATCAATCTCAAGTTATTTTACCAAGAAAAAATTATAAAAAAATTATGATGTCTGATAATAGATCTAAAACTATGTGGCAAATAATTGGCAAACTACAGAAGAGATTCACACAGAATAACCCGATAGAAATAAACTGCTCGTCAAAAAAAAACGACGCACCCAGTTTTTTGGACAATATTTGAAAGCTCGTTATTGGAAACCTACTCAACCGATTTTAAAAAACTTTGGAAATTCTGAATAGTTGATTATTTGGCTCTTACGTCTAATTTTTGTAATAAGATATTTTGCACCTAACATATACTATAGGGTGTTAAAGAAAGAGATGTTTTTTTTACAAAATTTCAAGTTATCCCCATTTATAAGGTAGTTGAGATTGATAGTCGTAATACCTCTCTTTACATACAGTTAGGTAATACCTCGGGACGTATTTGAGATTTTCTGGATATCTTGGCTAACTATGATTATATGGTAATTTTTCGAAAATTGTCGTTATTTTCCAGTTTAGTCCCAATAATGAACAAACTACGGAGTTATCCATGAATTGTAAACACGACGTCTTACGGTAGGTCATATGCTACCAGTTTATGTACGTTACGTCATCCATAAAACCAGAAAGTTCAGATTAAGGGATATGTTTTACACAAAATATTGCACGAATATTACTAAATGGTCCCTAGAATACCTAAGAATTGAAATGATGGGTGGGTACTTAAATAGGATCCT
Organism: Pissodes strobi; assembly: GCA_016904865.1. NCBI lineage: Eukaryota > Metazoa > Arthropoda > Insecta > Coleoptera > Curculionidae > Pissodes > Pissodes strobi. Next base: position 13,990 of record JAEQML010065867.1, read on the forward strand.
CTGTTAAAAAATGAATTCTTTTATTACCATTTTACTTTTTCAATCACCCTGTATATTCGAAGGTAATTTCGAGTGTAATTTGAACGGTTGTAAGAGACAAAAACTCGTTTGCATATTTATGGTAACGTTACACGAAGTAATATCCTTATTTTACCATATTTTGACAACTTATCCACTTATTTATCACCAAAAATCAAAAACCGTTTCGAGAAAATACCCCATTCTTAATAATCCATGGTATTAAGGTCGCATTTTAAGTTTACAAGTATAATTTTCTTTGGTTTGAATTTCTATTTTGAATTTTCAAAAAAAAATTATTTTGTGTAAAACATATCCCATAATTTGAACTTTCTGGTTTACTGTATCACGTGACGTACATAAGCTGGTAGCATATGATCTACCGTAAGACGCCGTGTTCACAATTCGTCGATACCTTCCGTAGTTTGCTCATTATTGTGACTAAACTGCAAAATATCGACGATTTTCGAAAAATTGCCATATAATCGTAGTTAGCCAAGATATCCACAAAATCTCAAAAACGTCCCGAGGTATTACCTAACTGTAAGTAAAGAGAGGTATTACGACTATCAATCTCAACTACCCCATAAATGGGAATAACTTGAACTTTTGTAAAAAGACCATCTCTTTCTTTAACACCCTGTAGTATATGTTAGGTGCTAATTATCTTATTCCAAAAATTAGACATAAGAACCAAGGAATCAACTATTCAGAATTTCCAAAGTTTTTTAAAATCGGTTCAGTAGGTTTCCAGTAGCGAGCTTTCAAATATTGTCCAAAAAACTAGGTGCGTCGTTTTTTTTGACGAGCAGTTTATATGAATATGATGGTAAAAAACTGGAGGATGAATCTATTGCAAATAATTTTAACAAAATAAATGCTTCACTCTGCACAAGATGATTCAGATTTTGATTTTTGAAGCATCAATATTCCCTATAGCGACTACTAATTTTTTTGATCTCCGTTCTGTGTTTATGATTCGAATTCCAATTGGCAAGATGGACTTTTAAACAACATTCTTAAGTTGTGCAAGCTCTCACTTGATAAAGTACTGACATTCTTAACCAATTTATCTTATAATGAAGGAACTTTTCCTAGCAAACTAAAACTAGCACCTGTCATTCCTATTTTTAAGAAGGGGGTTCCAAACAGCTATAGTAACAACCGAGCCACCAGCATTTGATATAGTATTTCCACTATATATCAAATGCATTTAAAGGATCAGTTAATCTGTTTCTTTAATAAGTATGAACTTGTGTCCAATGTACTACATAGTTAGGTTAAGGACACGAGTTCTGAGACTGCCTTAGATTCTTTTCTTACTAAAATTGTGGAAGACCGCGATAAAGTTTAAGTAGGTTAGTCACTGTATTTTGTGCTTTATGAGGTATAATATTAATTACTTTGTATTAACATTAAAATAAAGTTATTATTATTATTATTATTATTGTTATTATTATTATTATTATTATTAGTATTATTATTATTATTATTATTATTATTATTATTATTATTATTATTATTATTATTATTGTTATTATTATTATTATTATTATTATTATTATTATTATTATTATTATTATCTTGGAATCCCTTTAAATGCCAAACAATCTAACTGGTAGTACATTTTCAAGCCTTTGTTTTTCTGGATTCCAGGATATGCAAACATTCATGGTGATATTGGAGTTGCTAAAATAGGCAAGAATTTGAATGTAGCGAAGCATATTCCATTGGGGTCTGGGGATCAGTATCAGTATAGAAGAGCAGGCCCCTAGCGGGCCTTGCACTTAGGACACCAATTGGGCCCGTTGTGCCCCAGCCCGCATTGGAGAACCTCCAGGATGCCGGTCCTCCTTAAGAAAGCCCGCATCTCATTCAGACTAACACGGCGCACTGATTTTGACTCGATCTGCGTCGCGCTAAGGAATGGGGTCTCGTCGTCCTCCATGTATCACACTCCCCCTTTTCTGCGATCCTCAGCAGTCAGGTGCCGTCTAAGCCTACAGTGCCCTGTGTAGAATCCTACCAGGGCCCTGCACTCTTTCCTAGGTAGGCACAACAGCCCCCTGACGAGACTCTTCGCGGACCCATGTATCATGAACCTCGTCTGTCTCATCCCCGGAGCCGTCCGCCATACCCTTCGTCCAGGCCTCCAAAGCTCTTTCGCGAACATTTTGGGCAATCCCCACACAGGGATCAGGCCCCAGGTATCTGCGTGTGGAGCCTTCTCTGGCTAAGGCATTAGCAGCCTCGTTTCCAGGTACACCCGAGTGTCCCGGTACCCAGATCACAGCGTAACCTTTTTAAGCTTTGCAAGTTCAATCAGCCAGCTTCTACACTCCCTTACCAACAAAGAGCGCGTGCGGACCGACTTCAGCGCCATGAGTGCGGCCTTACTGTCGGAGCAGAAGAAAATCCTCCCGCCACCGACATTGAGCCTTAACGACTCCCAGGCCCCCATCATGTTCGCTGCTTGGAAGACAGTAGTGTGCTCATCCAGTGAGGTGGATAATTCCCGCCCCAGGGCCTTACACTACGCACCAGCTCCGGACAATGTTCCCATTCTGGACCAGTCTGTGAACCAGAGTAGCCCATTCCAGAATCCCGTCCTTCCCTCCATCCAATTCTCCTTCGTAGGGAAGAGGAAGTTCAGCCCCTCGTGGAAGCCTATCTCAGAAACCATCGCGTCACCTGGCATACCCAGAATGGCTAGGTCCCCAGACAAGCCCCGCCGTAGACCACAATGGCTCCGGCAGAAGCCGTTGTCACTCCACAATCCCACATCAGCCAATCTCATGGACGCTCTGGCTGCCGCCTGGTGCCTCACCCAGTCCACCGACGGAGGCAACCCCACCAGCACCTCCAGAGCCTTTGTGGGCGCCGTCCTCATGGCCCCGGTGATGCAGAGGCATGCAAGTCGCCGTAATTTTTCCAGCACTAATCTGGACGCCGTTTTCATGGATCCTGGCCACCAAACGACCACTCCGTGCATGAGCATCGGAGCGATCATCGTCCTATAGATCCACAGCATAGTTTTTGGTCCCCCCAGCGCCCTACGACAAGCCCACAGGGCACTGAGCGCCGTCGCGGTCTTCAGCCGAATGTGTTCCTGAAAGGTCAGTTTGGAGTCCACCCAGATACTTGACGCATTTCTTTGCCACAAGAGGGGTCCCTTCCAACGTGATGTTGGGAGAGGCCTACAGCTTCCTTTTCCTGGTTAAGATGATCATCTCTACCTTGTTGGGATTCGCCCTAAGTTCGTTATCCCTACACCACTGTAAGAACCTTGTCAGTGCTTCCTTCAGAAGCCTCTGCAATATTCCCAGCTCAGTACATTATGCCATAATCACAACGTCGTCTGCATAGGCATGTACATAAACCCCATGCTCTACTTTCAGGATGCGTAGGATCTCATCCACCACTCATCTTCCACCTTAGCCTATTGTAGGTTACCATATTTTTTGCAACACGTTTTTCTGATTGATGTTAAAAGTATTTTTTTTTTCAATTAAAACGAAACCTAGCTCCGGAGAGTCGTATTGCAAATGCCCGGCCCCAGTAGTGGGGTCGTTAGAGCGCCACCAGTTCTGTCCAACTGAACTGAAAAAGCTCCGCTGGTGTTGTGCAGGGTGGTTAGGCCGGCTTATTAAATCAAAAGGTACTTAATTTGAGCCTAACAAGAAAACAAGGATACAGGCTGGCTTATTAAATCAAAAGGTACTCAAGCTTAACTTAGCAAGAAAACACAATCTAAAATTCAAGGAATAATATATTTGCTAATAAGTTCTTTTTTTTTGAAAGCACAGCAACAATCTATCTGGAGTAAAATGGCAAATTAAATGGAGATGTTGTTATTTAAAGACCAAAAGAATGTCAAATGGCTATTAAATTTAACTATTAATAGGTACAATATGGTGATTGTACGGAGACCAATTCTGTTGTTAATACTCGGTTCTGTATGCCTTACAACTAAATGCACTAAATACTACTAACAGAAGTGATCACTTTGATGTTAGCTAAGCTAATTACAACTAGATATGCGTGCGCTAATAGCTGCACCGATTTTAAATGTAGCAATAATAATAGGTAGCAATGAACGGCCAAAATATTTAAATCAAATGACTCGATAAATTAATAAATTAAATAAAATTAGAATAAAACTATTGAAAGCTTGGCTATCAATGCTTGACTTATATTATAAAGAAAGAAAATTCAGAGCGGTTATGTTCCACAGAAAATGCTTACCGAGTACAGCAGTAAAATCCCGATAAATTGGTCGTGTCAAGACACAAACAGAAACAACGTAATAAATCCCCTAGGAAAAGGGTCGTATTATATCACAATACTAAATGTGGTGTCTCTATACGACTGCACTAGCAAACCTTCTTCTCGCCTTGAAAGGTAATCTCAGAAGAACTCTCGATTGGTTTCCGTCAATTTGTCTACGAGATTAAATGCTACGTCAAATCAGCAAGTAGTGATGGGTTGAAACATGCCCCGTGATTTCGATACAGGGAATAATTCTAAGATAATAAATGCCTTAGTTCTCGTTTATTAGGAGGATAAACGATGGCGGAAGCCACAAATAGTGAGCTAAAATTAAATTTTTCAAGAAATGCCAGGAAATAAATACTCCTACGAAAATGATAAACCTTTTAAATCTAAATCGAGAGCGACAATCACGGGAGGGTAGTCCATTCCTATTATTCGGAGCAAACCTTACAAAAACTACAGCCTGCCGTATAAAGAGATAAATATATTTAAAAGCAGATGTCCCAAAATGATCTAACGATCTTCAGAAATGGCGGCCGGCGATTGGAGTTCAACAACCAAGGAGTTGCCAAAAAGTTATGAAATATTCAAACCAAAATTAAAATATGGATCGACGAGTCAAATGCAGCGTATTTGTGTGTTTTATTAACAGAATTCTTAAAAATATAAAACAGTTTGCTGGCTGTTCCACGATAAAGCAATATAACTCAAGCCAAGCTATTCTAATAACAATGTGCTTAGCTTATCAACTAAAATAATTATAGTCACAACGTGTTATAAATGCTAATAAAAATATATCGTTTATCCATACTTAGAATAGAGTTAATTTACATTAAGAAATGCGGCAATTTCAAGCGTATTAACAACAAATCGAATCAATAAATTTAGAATTAATAAACCGATGAGTGCAAAATACGGCATCTTTTTCCCTAAATGAAATTTTAAAAATATTTGACACTGGCAAAATCGGACTGTTACAAACTGGTGCAGAGTATCCGCCGGTGACGATGTATAGCCTCCATCTGGCTTATGGACACTGCCCAATTTGACGAATGGGACCCTTGACAACACCTTGCAGAGCCTAGCAGCGGCCGGGGCTTGGGATACCCCTCCAGGCACTCCTTCGCAAGCCTCTCAGCCCTCTTTTGTACTGCGCCCGGGCCTCTTTATATAGGTCTTAGACATCGCTGTGTCTAGCCCTATTAAAGAGCCTCCTCAGCTGTTTCCTTAGGTTCTCCAAGGTGTAATTCCACCAAGGAGCTTTCCCTTTACAATGTCGCTTAGTCACGGGGCAGGTGCTTGCGAAAGCCCCGGCCATCGATGATCCTCTCCACCTTGCGGAGTCATCCATCGGCGGCCCGGCACTTTCTCGGCATGTCCTTTAGACGCTAACTTAGCTCTTCCCTATAGAGGTCCCAGTTGATTGCTCTGGGGTTCCTAACCTAGGCCCAGTTCTACAGTGATGTATCTGTGGTCAGACATCGAGTCCTCCACCGACACACCCCATTTCCTAATATCCGGGAACAAAGCCGTGGTCCGTGGTGCACAGAGTCAAGTCTATCACCGACTTCATCCCATAGTATATAAAGTGGGCTCACTTCCTCTATTGGCTACCGGTAACTCCATAGGATCTTAGCAATAGTTAAGGGAGGAATCGGTGCCCAATATAATTACTCCTGAAGAAAAGTTATTCATATAGTTAGGTAGACGATACCTTTCACTTCAAATATTGGTTCCTTAGTATCCCTATAAGAATAGAAGACATCTTGCTATGGTTATAAGAATACGTACACCATCAGACTAAAACTAAAGAAGATTCTATATGTGAGTGTAATCATGTGAAGTATCTAAATCATATTTTTTGAGTGCTCAATTAATATCATTTCTAACTTTGATATTCATGAAGAACTTAGGTGGAAAAAGTGGGAACTCCTATTTCTATATTTTCTGTGTTGAGTTTTTATCTATAAATAAGATTATGCTCAATTGACTGAAATATTTTTCCTTGGCTTCCTCAAGCTATGTGAGTATTAAAAATCGCTCTGACCCGTCGATTTTGTTTTTCGATCGCGCATATTCTGACATAAAATGTAAATATACAGGGTGTTCCAAATTAGAGTGACAGAAAAAATATTTTTTTATTAAATGAAACCCCCTGTATATTATTGCATATTTGGATTTTGCAGAGAATTCTAGACATATTTCATGAATAATGTCCTATACCTATCTCCAACTGTT
>JAEQML010065868.1:0-20517 GCA_016904865.1 Pissodes strobi
ATAATAAACTATACATTACGTGGGAGCTTTCGCCCACAGTACAGTTCCAACTGCTTCATACTAACCCAAACTTCTATGCTGCACTGTATTCTTCCGTCTTCCCCTTTTTCCGGTTTATCACTTAAATTGTCGCTCTCAACATCCACATTTCCGTCACTTATCACACTTAGATTATCGCACTACTACTAAAACCTTTTTAATCCTAGAATTTGAAGAAATTAGGAAGCATATATATATGCTGAAAAATTAAACACAAAATAAATAAATGAATGGTTATTATATTTAGAATAAATAATATAAAAGCGTAAATCGAACCCATCCATGAAGAACGACCGCTGATGCCGATGTGATTAATTGACTTCTTCGATCGTAGTTTAGCACCACGGGTTCCCATTATTACGGCCGTAAACACTGAATCCACAGCCGGGGTTAAGAGGTAATAGATCAGGCCGAATCGGGCAGGATAATGTTTTAAATTACAGTGTTAATTGAATATCACGCCTGCCATTATTCATTCAAAAAAAATATCAAGCCACTCTACGTTATACCCCGGCTTCGGTTAACGTTATATATGAGATGCGCGACAGTGGCGTAGGGATTTATTTCAAGATTTTTAAAATATCGCCGTGGCGGTTCGAGACAGTGTTAGTTTGGATTAGTATATAAAGGGATCGGCAAAAATGTTGGCATCAATGGGAGTAATTTTATGTATAAATATGTTTAAATAAATTGATACAAAAAAACATTGGATTTTCGTATGAAGTACAGTATTCCAATTTTAATTGAATAAAATGAAGGAATAAAAATAAAAGAAAAATTTTCACTTTCAACTGTAATCTAACCCAATACTGTGAACGAGCAAACTTTACAGGCATTACAACCCTGCGCTGCGGCAGCGTGGAGTCATGAGGTAATGTAATTATGATGACTGTACTTGTTGAGGTTGGGGTTTAAGGTCAAAATATTAGTGGCTGTAATAATATAGGCGAAATAAAACGTGTTAGTAAAAAGTTCAGTTTACAGATCAGAAGTCGGATAACCTACGGATTGTGTTGTTTGTTGTGGAGAATGGTCAAAACGCGATTTCAGCGAGTTGAATCACGTTGGCGTCTTCTTTTCTTTGTGCGTGGCGGCGTCACAAAAACTCTTAAAAATTGCCTATGGAGGAAGGTAGAAGCGACAAATCAAAGCTCGATTACGGGCCTGAATTGAGCGAGGGTGACTACGACGAAGGCGAATCGGCGACGGAAGACAAAACAGCTCCATAGTGCATAAGCTGCTGAAAGGCGGTTTGGCAGATAGTATATAGCAGATTGTGTGGCCGAAATGGCAAAGGCGATCAAACAAAAGGCTACCGTTGGTACTGGCGGTGCCGAGGGCAAGAGGAAAAGTGAAAAATCAAGTGAGTGCGTTTCTTAGGCGGTAGAACATGCTTCTGGCAGAAGGGCGGACTCCGCTTGCAGTTAGAGCTGTATGATGTCAAGGACAATGGCAGGCGGTAACATCATTGACCCTCCTAATAGCCAGGACTGTAGCGTAGTCGGATGGTTGAGCATTATTGATCAGTTGGGCCATATTCATGGCTGGTCGAACTATGGGAGAGCGTATTTTATGCAGGCGAAATTGCAAGGCGCAGCAAGAGGCTGGTTTAATCGGCTCGATAAGTATGACCTCTCATGGGAAGACTGGAAGGCGGCTCTTAGAAAGGCGTTTCCTAGGGTGCGTGATTTTGCTCAGCTGCTAAATGAAATGATGGCGAGGGTTAAATTGGATGGTGAAACCATGACTCATTATTATCATGATAAAATGGCGTTGATCAAAAAGTGTGAGCTTTCAGACACAAAGGCGCATTCGTCCCTAATTGACGGTCTACCTCTCGATCTACATGCGAATGCGGAGGCATTTAGTGACTCCTTCTTTGGCGACTTCTTCCACTTTTTCAATTTGCGCTTAAAAAGCTTAATGTCCGCAACATTCCTGATGCAGATAGGAACATGATTGTAGATTTTCCGGCTAAGGTATATTAGCGAGCTCCTATCAAGCGAGGAAGTAGGAATTGGCAAAGCAAAATCATTCGCCTGACGAGTCACATGGCTAGTGTTAGACTTAGGTCTATTGATTGCACTTGTGAATCTGCATAGTTGTTTCCAAGATAAAGATAGAGGAAAGAGTGGCTTCAAAGAGTTTCTCAATCCAGCCAAACACAGTGTGACATTCTGTTTTGGGTCGCTAACTAGATGTGAATCTCTAGTACGCCCCCGGTACTATTCCTGCTTCCGTTTGAAGTACGAAATCTAATGGCGATATTGAATTCGATTTTATATCTGTCCCGCGTGACAATCCGTTTTATTGGAGCGTCGACAAACGCCGCAGTGAAATTTCCTGCGTGCTGGCTTGGTTTTTCGAGGTGCGAGACGACGCTTTGTTCGAATTTTGTAGGTACGGCTCCTTTTTCCAGAGAAGCCTTTCCGTTGTTCAGTCGATTCATTTAAAATTTGTTTTAAACCGAAGCATTTACGGTGGATTTTGTCGGCTAACAACGTAGTGATTCCCGTATTAGCCATTGCGATTTGTTATCGTTAAGTTTAGTGCTGTAGATACGGGTAAAAACTCGCCAAGCGAGGATTTTTGAAATTGGCTTTTTCTGGCGTAGGCAGCCATTGTAGTACTTGGCGGTTTTGTTCTATGTGCCGTGTAGTTTCGCCCTCAGTTTAAGAGGTAAGTTTTCTTTATAAATTGCAAATGTTTTGCGTTTCTTGAGTCCTTATTAATTGCATTTTTATATTATTTCGTTTTCGTTCATATCGGACTCGATGTAATAGCCTGATTATTCGGCGTGACGTCATCCTAATTAGAGAATTAATTTGAGTTGATAGTTTTTTTTTACTATTCGGATGGCCTAGTTATTATTTAATGATTATTAAATTAACCGTTTTCATTCATATCGGACTTGATTTAATTGGCTTGATTATTCGGTGACGTCAAATTGTTTAGGGATTAATTTAAGCTTTTGGGCTTCTATATTTAAATATAATAGTTATTATTGTTTACTCACGGGGCCTTGCGATCAGCCTAGTTAATCGTTTTTATTTTGTTCCCGACGAAATGTAATGTATATTTTCGGTAATTTAGTAGTTCGATTTACTTGACCTTTTCGAGGCGAGTTAGCAACGAGTGTAAAATGTAACCTTTGATTTCTATTTCGCTTTATCAAAGGCAACTATTTTCTACTAACATAAGTTGCGATTAATGCTTAAACAGCTAATTTTATGGAATTTAGTATACTACTGAAGTTAGAATCAATGCAATGGGGAATTATGGTTTTTATCTTTAATTTTATTATTTATTCTTGCAATCAATTTCTAGAGATTCGTGTGGGTTGTTGATTTCAATTATTAATTAGACACTAAACCCTAAGATCATGGCGTTCGATGTAGAGTACATATTTTTGCATATTTTCGTTCATTGTCGCTTGCTTTATTGACCTTTGTTCTCGATTTATTAAATTAAAGGTAGATACACGCTATCTTTTTGATATTAATATTGGAAAGTCGTTCTGATTATCTATTTGCCAAACTCGTTTAATGCGTTGTTTTTATTAAAGTTTATTTTGTTGCTTTTGGTTCATTTTGTGGACCGTAGTTGAACTTTTCTTTTAAATTATTAAAATTCAGGATAAGTTGTGCTTTATACTTGATAATAATATGGAAGGTCAATCAGACCATTTATCTGTCTAATTCACTTAGTATGAGTTTTCATTCAAGTTAATTTTAGTGCTTTTGTTCATTGTTTAGATCATACTTGAACTCTTTTATCAATATGGGATGGATTTTATCTGTACCAGACTAGGAAGGATCCATTTAATTACATTCATTTATCCTTTATTTTGTACTATTGATGTTAGTTACTGCTTTCAGTTATTATATACTTTTATTTTCCGTTGCCAAACTCGGTCTGAATTATTGGACTGCTTATTTCCTCTTTCTAAAAGGCTGTAATTTTATTTTTAACTGATGATGTCGGCTTCCCTTGGGCGAACTGAAACTTTTCAGTTTTTTTGCCTAACTAATATTAAGTTATAGTTGTAAATATTTCGATTGTTCTAATATATTGTTACGGTGGTGCTCTTTTCTCATTTATTCTTTGTTTTTTTTTACTTTTGGTGCATTTTTGAAATTTGATTTAAAATAAAAGGGGAGATACCCTGTCTCTTAAATCTGACATTTAAAACTCTGCGGAATTGCCTGGAGTGCTGTTGATTTGGGCTTAGTGGAACTTGCTTACCTGGTGTGACCCGACCGTTCATTGGACCGGCGAGACGTGTTGGACGTCGAAGGGATTCCACCCAGCTTGGTTCCGGAACCAGCCGTCCTGGTTCATCTGACGGTTAAACCTCCTAGAAAGCTAAGTGCTTAATATTTTAGTGTCTGTTGTGTAATAACTGCCTCTTATTGAGTTAGCACCGTAACCCTTGTTATATTCGCGCCCCAATTTATCTCTGCGGTTTACGTGATCACGACCCCGCGCGGTAGACCAAACCCAAGTTTTCTTTTTACTATCCCCAATTTCTCGCTGGGGCTCTTAAGTGGTGCCTATTTCATTTTCATTTAACTTAAATTTTCATAGAGTTTTGGTCAACCACTGATAATTTATTTATTTTTCTTTTTTTGCTATAGTTCATTATTATTAGATAGTCTTTTTGGGGGTTCAAACCACCTACGACCATTGGTATCGCACCTGAATTGATGTAATGGTATTTTAGTCTCCTCAATTTATTTTTACACCCTTTTGTATTTATCATTATTTTAAGCCATTACCGTTGCCTATTTTGATCTTTTTAAAAAAAAAGAGATAGTAGTGTATCTGCGGCGTTTTTATTTGATTCAACAATCTACTGATCGACAATTTTCAGTTTCCCTAGTTTTGGTGGTGGCAATCTTTTCTTTTGCTATTCTTACCGGCAAGATTTACCTTGGGGAGCGGAGGTCTTGCAGCGAGTTCCACGAATAACGCGGGGATCTCCAGTTTGGTCCGTAACGAACTCGGTGGCGCCCAATGAACCTATGTCCGGTTAATTGTGCAGCGGGCAAATTACGCGCTCACTTTACAACTTGCTACAAAGCCTTGTCGGGTGATATTTTCAACGTAGGATATCTGGTCGAATGCGGTAAGTGTATATTAATACTAATCTGGGTGGAACTCGTCATAGCTCCACGAGCATTGAACATCTTTTAACCTTTACTCTTTTACAACAAAAATAAAATAATATTTTTATAACACAGAAAGCGCGTCGCAACAGATTCCTAACTGCTTTCTTCTGAAGCAGAAATATAACGCCCAACAAACCCCTGCAACTCAGATCCCAAAAGGGCATGCCCTACGGTATATGAGACTCCACACCTCCAAGCTCACGTCTTGCAACCCGGACCGCAAAACAGCCCGAAGGTAGTTTTGACGCGAATAACTTGCAACTCTCTCCACTCTGCAATGTAGTCTGCTCATCGAACATCAGACCCCCGACATTGCAATTAACCCCCAAAACAAATGTCTTATCAGCATTAAAAACAAGCCTGTTTAAGGCACACCACTCTCACAATTTGAAGATCTTGAACAATAAGCGGAATTCATATGACGTCACAATATGGTGGTATCATCAGCAAACTGAACAACCCGGCCCCGTAGTCCGATGGAGACCAAATCGTTAACGTATAGCAAAAATAAAATTGGTACCAGACCTGAACCCTGATGTACCCCACATTTAAGGGCCCCAGCGCCTGACGAAACTCCAGAAACCAACACCCTCTGAGCACGATGCAAGAAATAAGAGTCAAACAATTGCAAAACCGCACCCTTGAAACCATATTTATTAAGCTTAGACGACAGTAGTATCTCATGATCGACACAATAAAATGCCTTGGATAGATCACATAATACTGCTGCCGTTGCCTCCATAGCTTCTAGCGGACACGCTCTCCAAAAAAGGAAAAATAGCATCATGAGTCCCCCTGGAAGTCTGAAAGCCAAACTGATTAACAGATAAAATTTTATGCTGGTGCACAAAGGATACAATTGGGCTCTTTGTAAGTTTCTCGAGAATTTTTGAAAGGGTCGACAAAATGGTTATTGGGTGGAAGTTACCTGGCTGATCCATATCGCAGCCGTTATGAAGGGGTAGAACCTGTTCAAAAACCATTTTTGAACACTCTTTCCAATCTTACGATTTAGTTTTGTACAGTTGTACATTTCACGCCACTGTTCTCGCATTCCAAACAAATTAAAATCCATGGCAATACTACTAACGCCATCTCTTGTTTACAACGTTCACTCACTGCGCCAGCAGTCTAGATAGCTAAAAATAAAGCTTCCTCGAAAGGCCTCTGACCATTTCCCGCTATACCCCGGTGACCGAGTAGTCCAATCACAGTGCATCCTACAGGATAGCCACTTCACCCAACCTAAAATTCCCTAAAATTCAGATCTTTAATAATCGAATTTCATGAAAACTAGTCAGCAGATTTCAACCGGATTTGTATTAAAATTCATAATATTAATTTAGACAACCGGTCATGTCAAGTTTTTACACAATATATCCGTATTTACATTATTGCCCTTTCCATGCCCGAAGCGATGCATCTTCTCCCACCAGAAGGGGCGGTGACAACTTCGAGTTCTAGATTCTAGAATTCAGTTGTAAAAAGTTGCATCTCGATTCTGCACCATGTAAGTCGCTCTAAAGGCGCTGTTCCCGCCGACATGGCGTCAAGCCGCCATGTCGGCCAGTTTTCACGTTTTGAGACCTCACAATCTATCTAGTTCATTACTCAAGTGATATAGTGATATCCAGCCATAGTCATCGTCATATCAAGCCTACAAAAAGGTATTTATCGGCATCCTGACTGCCATTATTAAGATCCACTGATCTCTCTAATTTCAGAGGCTGTATCAACGCAGTACAGTCCCCAATGGTCTTGCCCATGGGGTTTCAACATTCTCTATCACGAGTATACCACTGGGTTGCTATACTCTTGCCTTATTCTAATATAAGGATTACTCTGCACTAGTGTGCATACATACTCATGCCTTATTCTCATATAAGGATTAAACGGTGCTAGTCTGCCAATATACTCAAGTTCTCACAAAGGCTATATGCCCTACGTGGATATCAGCTTACTTATGTTACCAGCATAGCATATTTAGTAATCATTTATGCGTGTACCAAGAAGCCGCATTCACAAAGCATTCATGTCATGCCATATGCAATAATTGTATACCATATCAACCTACTACATTCCAGTCATTCTTATTTGCAAAAAATTGAAGCACCTTGTACATAGAAGCTAGCAATGTTCATCTGTAATCTAATTTGCTCCTTTCTTTCTTTTAGTTGTTTTTTTTTTCTCATTTTCTTGTCGTATCTGCCATTTTTGAACGTCGGTTCGATAAGAGATATGAAGGCAACACTCAAGGTATCGAATGCATGCATGTAAACTTGAAAGTTTGAAATCATACATAAGAGGATCTGGTACAAGGCTATACATTTTTCCAAGATTATCCAGCGCAGCATATTCCACATGTTTGAGTAGAAGAACCGCTTACAACGCCAAACATTTTATCATCTATCATTGTGAGCTTAAAATCGTGATGGATTTCTATTTCTTTATTTTCGAAAGTAATTTTAGTCGGTTGACTGCCCTTTATTTGGTTTTCTACATTTTCAATTTCTTTCATTGACAGTTCTGAAGTAGTCTTTTCAAACAATATTTTAATTGGTCTACAAAATCGTACTGATGAAGGGCGTGGATTTTGACCAAATGTGATTGTTATCAGTAACCATTTGAAGTGGAACAAGACATATTGAAAATAAATGTGAATTGCCTTTAACAAAACTACCCCCTTCACTACTATATTCTTGTCTGTACCTAGAATGTCCACCACTACCGTCACAACCCCATTAGTAAAAAATTGGTATTATTGAAAATCTGATTCTCTTCAAAAATTTTTTTTGCAAGTCTATAAGCCTATGGGGATGTAAGGCCAAGGGACGACGCGAGTGAAGCTCCACCCAAACGACAACCTCGCCTGCACGCGGTGCACCCTATTAGAAAACTATCGAGGCTCTGTCGACCGAGTAACTGCAGGTATAAGCAGTCCCCTCTCACTAGCCAACAGCTTCGGGTGGAAGAGCAAGTGGAAGACAGGGCACTCCTTTGCCCTTGGGGTGAGAAGTCGCCCCAAAAGGCGGATAAACAGAACAAATCAACGGCATAGGTATATGGAAGGCAACGGGAATCCACCATAAAGGCCCACATGAACATCCCAAGAAAGACAAGATGGTACAGGTACAGAAAGCGAGGGCCCCTAGTCCGCGGCAGGCCTTGAATGACCAAGTGCTAAGAATTCCCGCGAGGAAAAACAATTGCTAGGACCCACCCGAAAGTGTAAATGAATTCAAAACTGGAATGTGAAAAGCCTATACGCCGCCGGCAGAATGGACAACTTTATTAAGGAAATGGTAAGATGTAACATAGACATTAAAGGGCTCAACGAAATCAGATGGCATGGAAATGGTAAATGTGCTACAGAAAAAGCGATACTGTATTATTATGGAAACAACCTCCCACATCATTATAATGGAGTGAGCTTCCTAGTCAAATGACAGACCAAAAAAAGCAGTAAAGAATTTTGTGGCGCTCACTGATAGAACAGCGCTACTACAAGTTCAAGCAGAACCAGTCGATCTTAGCATAATCTAAATATACGCACCGACCCTGGACAAATCCGATAATGAGGTAAGGCAACTATATAAAGAAATAAAAGAACTAATGGGATTAGTTAAGAAAAACGAAGGATTCATAATCATTGTGGACTTCAACGCCAAGGTTGGACAAGCACGTGTCGAGAGTACAGTGGGTGACTTTGGTGTAGGGGATCGCAATGAAAGGGAGGATATGCTCTCTTCTACAGGCATTCCTCGAGGAAGGAAATGGCGTACTTTGTCCCAGAATACACTGCACGTGGCAAGTTACAACCAAAAATCTTGACGCTCAGGCAAAAATCCATTCAATCCAGTCAAGTAATTCCCTACAGCAACCTATTATCTATGCCACTTTTTATCGTCCGAAATAAGTATAATCCCCTTCAGGGTGAATTAAAAATTCGTAAACTTTTTATCAGACATACGCACTACCTCCTAAGAAGGTTTGCCGAAGAAAGAGGACGAAATCAAGCCACAAACGACTAATTAGATCGTGAAATTCAATGTTAAAAAGCTAGAAAAAACTCGAGCCACACTGTCCTGTAATCCAACGCAAAATACTCCAGCCGGTTGCCACCAAATTTACTAGCATCTGTAATATGCAATGAAACTTACCTAAGGCTGTATGATATTATGCTATTATGCATTGCTGGTAGGACAAATAAATCCAACGATAAATTCATCATTGACAATGACCAAACAACCAACAACCAAATCATTCCGAACGGCGGCCATTTAAAACTCCTGACATCAAAGCTATTCAACGCAAAAAATATCAATCGAACCTAAACGTACCTTTAGCTCCAGCCGGTTTTCCTTGCTGAAACATTTGCGACCAAATTCGAGCGACGTTGCGAAGTTACGGAACAGACGCATTTAATAACATATCCTGACTGCGTATTTTTAAAGCGAAAGCGAAAAACAGTCGTTTAATATCAAAACAAGCACAGCATATAATTATGTATTTTCCTGTTGGCTTGAATCGTAACCACGTCAAAGTCACAGGGCAACCGCTTTGCCAATTAAACATCTGGCAACGTTCCAAGAATAACTCTTTTCATTAAACGTTCGAAAGTGCATTATATTACACTCGTCCGTAGGCAACCAACAAATATTTTAAGGTATATTACCGCCGAAAAGGGACATTATTCGCAAGGTAAATGATTTGATTGAAGTGCACTGCTATATACTTAAATGTTTTCTTGATACCGATGTAGAATACGATACGATCTAGTGACTGAAATTACGTATATAACTAGTTGGTTTCAGTTTATTCCTCTAACAGCTCGATAAAGGCACTGGTCGTTCGATAATCATGCAAGATTAAGGGTGGCTTAACTGACTTTATTTGACTTCTATCCGTTGAAGATGAGAACTCTTCTCAGCAACAACAGCCTTAATTCGAAATCACGGTACCACTTTGTGAAATGTTACATCTAGTCTGTGCTACTGTATGGAGTGCAGACATGGACAATAAAGACCAATGCCATGAACCGACTGAAAGCCTTTGAGACGTGGGTTTTCGGAAGGATTCTAAAGATTCCATGGACGGATCGCGTGATGAACAATGGAGTCATAGATAGAATGGAAAGAGAATTGCTACAAATAGTGAAAAGAAGGAAAACTGCATACTTAGGGCATATATTCAGAAATTCCAAGTACCAATTCCTAAAGCTAATTATGGAAGGAAAGATCGAGGGAAAGAGATGCATCGGGAGAAAGAGATTTTCGTGGCTGAAGGACATAAGAGAATGGACAAACCTCGACGCTCATATGCTTTTCAGAGTCGCCCAAGATCGAAAAGAATATGCCAGAATTGTCGCCAACAATCACTGAGTGGATAAGGCACCTCAAGATGAGATAATCCTATGAGCAGTTCTATGATCAGCAAGTTTGTTGTAATTTCACTTCCGCAGATGTGTCCGAAACGAAGATCAAATCTTCTTCTAAGTAGCGCTTTTTTTTGGTATTCAAAAGTGTAATTTGGATATATATTTACATTTCTGGATTTTGCTCCTTGCTATATCGGCAAATATGACTTTTTTGTTAATTTAGCGTCAACATACAATGCTAATGCTTCCTTCGGAGTATACTTGACTGACAGCGTGCTTGACAACTGATAGGCCTTTTTCATTGCGTTGCTCCTTTTGGAGAATATTATAAACCTTTTTTAATGATTTTGGAAGCGCCTCTGCGCTCAGAAAATTTCAGGCTTTTACGTGCAGCAAATAACAATTTTTCTTGTGGATGGTTTTCTAACAATGGTAAAATTTTCTATCCTTTACTCTGCCCACTAGGTTCTAGAAATTATTTACACATTAGCAAATAATACCTAAGTCACTTCGAATAGCTTCATTCATGTTAACCCAGACTAACCCGAACTGATCCCTATGTCATAATATTCATCTGGTTATAATAAAAAGGTAATAACAGTATAAATATTAAGGAAAACGTTTCTATGATACGCTCCTGAAATTCCTGAGAAAGTATGGTTGCCTTATCATGCCAACGAATTGTGAGAGATATATTATAATCGGCTCGATCTGAGAAATAGTAGGCTTGTTTTTAATAAATATTCAAATTATTTCCTTTTGTGTTAACTCTGAAGTAATTAATTATACCGATAAGATTTGATAAATAGTTTTTTTAGGTGGAACTTTTGTCGGTTATAGATTCGCCACAGAACTGTCGAGAGGTGTTCTAACGAACGCTATATCCCGGATCGTCGTTCAACTCTATTTTTAGGTTAAGTTTCCCCAGTAAATTATTCATTATGAAGCAGCCTTCAGCCCATCCATATTAATATTATTGTCAATTGGATGGTATTAATAGAAGGTGCAGGTATCAACAAAATTTTGCAGATTTAATTTATATATATTATTCCTATAAAATATGTTTTTCTAATATCAGATCTGCCAACGGATGAAATTATAATAATAAAAAAACAATCTTTCGTTTTAGAACGTTGAATTACCTACTTTTCATACGTCATAAACATCGCCAATACTTATAATTGACGGTTAAACGTGGTACTTTCCCGCTATATAAGGTGCCACAATGATGGCGGAAATAAATTCTGGCGATTCGCTTCACCAAATTAATAAACTTTACCTTAATAAATATTTAATCGATGATCGTAACATGATGTTATTTTACTGCTTGTAATCACGATACTTTTTTTGCAGATCCGTAATTTCTTGATTTCGTATAATATTATGTAAGTTGCTATTTAAGAATATCACTTAGGTTCTATTTTTTTTAAAACACATTTTCGAAAAGTGCAGCTTTACAATGTGTCCTGCATAAAAATGAACTGTACAGGGATCTCGTAAACTTCCGATATCATTAAAAATCGTAAAAATGTTTCAGTGCTGGCCGCGAACGTGAACTTTTGGATATAGATGTTGTATATGCCAAAGATAAAAAACAACCCAGACACCAAAAATTTCGAACTCCCAACCCCAGTAATGACGTCATCAAATGAGGGACCGAGAAACTGGTTTTACTGATCAAACTAAACGCCATAGCAGAGTACAAATAATATCGAGTAGCTCCACTCAGCAAAAATCGTTTCATGTTTTTGGATCAAACGCAAAAGCCGCAACACGGTAAAAAAATAGTTTTTTTCTTCAAACGTCAGTAAATCCGTCATTACTCGACTGTGTAGGCGGCCGTGAAGTTTCGTTTTTCCTCCGCCGGAACTTTACTTTTCACTTTTCCGCCGGCGGAGGGAAAAGTGTTGTCATAGCAACATAGATACAATACAAACAGACAACAAAATAAGCGTCAACAACTCAAGATTTATTAAACTACAATTTGTATTTATCACTCAATTTGTGACTGCATTTCTAAAAATCACTAATTTAGGAACAAATTGGTTATTATTTAATCGAACTTACTCAATAGCTGCTTATCAATACGGAATTAAAACGCAATCGGAGACGCAATCTTAAAAAAATAATTATTGTTGACAGTGTCCACTGACAGCTTTATGTTACATTATATTCACCGACACCGGTCTAAGCAAGGCCACCTACGACCGTGGTCTAAGCAGCCTTGCGAACCCATTTATCTTTAATAATAATTAGATATTATTACTATTAAAAAGAGATGTTTTTGCATTAATTTGTCGACATCTGAAGAAAAAACAGCATATTTTATTTGGAGGAAAAGTTACTTTTCATGGCTTACTCTCTATTACCTGCCTCACTCCGTTCGGCTGTTAAACACAAGCGCGCCATGAAAAGTATCACTTTTTCTCCATATAAAATAATATACTATTTTCTACGACTGTCTTGAAAATAGACAAAAACGCACTAACACCAGTAACTGCTCTTGAAAACTGGACATTTCAAACATCGTGTGCAAAGTTTACTTATTCGGGTATGTAGATTAAAGGGCTTCGTCTCCGTTTTAGAAGTTCGCCATCAGAAGTCCCATTCCCAAATCTCTAAACAAGGGGGCCCAATTTTAGGGCTTCGCCCCCGGAGCTAAATCTGTAAGAAATGGAACTCCCATATCATAGGCCTCATTCTAGGGTTTCGCCCCCCTGGGGCCTTATTTTAAGGCTTCGCCCCAGGAGGGGAGCCCCTTTTCCAAATGTGTCAAATATGATGCTCCCACACCGGGGGCCCGATTCAAAAGCTTCGCCCCTCGAGGGCCCCATTTTAAAATTTGTGAAAGATGGGCCCCGTACCAGGGGCCCCATTTCAAGGCTTTTGGCCTAAAGGAGCCCCAATTTAGGACTTCATCTCCGGATGCTCCCTTTTCCGAATATGTAAAAAATGGGTCCCCTGATAGAGGACAAAGCCATAAGAGGAGACCGCCGGTGAATGGTGCCTTTTTCCAAAGATATGAAAAGAATAACTCCAAAAACTAAGGGCGAAACCCTAAAAGGACGCCCCGGGTAGGGCGTCGACCAAGCCCTGGCATCTCAATACCTACTCATCAACAAGTTAAACAAATTGCTTTAGAAGTATTTGTATGGTCTTTGTAAACTATAATTATTTTAATTTAAAGACAAGATGCTTGATATAATATTATAATAAATATTATATAATATCAATATTATTTGCAGTCGTAGAAAAAATATAGCATGCAACGCGTCTGAAAATCACTTTTCACACTCGTGTGATTTATGTCACTCGCCTACAGCTCGGGCCATCAAACTTCACACTCGTGTGAAAAGTGTTATTTTCATCACTTGTTGCACAATATACTATTGGAATTTCCTTATGCAAATAAAGGTCTAATCCATTTTACACATTGCTCTAAAAAAGAACAGTTGATGGTAGTCATAAAAGCATGTATATCAGAAAACAGTGCGCGTCTTTAATGTACCGCCTTCCCCCCTTACTAACTTTTAAAGCGCTCATTTGTTTGTTACAAAATGTAGGCGTACCAAATAGCAATGGTTAAAATGGCGGACGAGCGCCGTGTTGGAACTTTTAAATAGAAAGGTGTGTCTTGCTATACCTCATTTCAATCGTATCATTGAGTACGTTATGATTTCATAATATTAGACGGTTTTATTACCATTCAAAACAACATGGAGGCGTTTGTAAAACTGACAATTTTTCATCTTTGACATGTCATAAAACCCAAACAGTTACAGAATTACGGTTTGAACTTTTCCTCTTAAATTTTTAGGAGCTATTCTGCCATATACATTTTAAGTGCTGTTAGCTGTCAATTTTTTTATACATTTTGACATTTTCTTTTTTTTTTTTTTTTTTTTTTTTTATGGCAGTGGCACACACACTAAAGGTAGATCCTATGGCGCTCGACGAGCGGTGTGTGTGCGAAGATGTTGATTGACACGGTTCTTGAATATTTGTAGGTTGTAATTAGTGGGAAACAGATGTCCTGGAAGTGAGTTCCACAATGATGCAGTGCGCCAGACAAAGGAGTTCTGGTAAAGCGATGTTCTAGGTGTTTCTAGTTGTACGACGAACTGGTGCGCCCCTGCCGTCTGTCGGGACTGCCTGACAGGAGTTGCCAGGGGCGGGATTATGTGGGCCAAATCCTGGGAACATCTGCCGTGAAAGTATCTGTAAAACAGAGACATCTCGGCCACATGTCTGCGATGTTCCAGACTATCCAGATTCCGGGTCAACTCCGGATCGCCGACGAGACGCACAGCCCTCTTCTGAATGGAATCCAGCAGCTTTAGGGTATGCTTTGGTGCGGCACCCCAGATATGTGAGCAATATTCTAAGCACGGTCTTATTTGCGCTTTGTACAGCAAGAGCAACTGCTGCGGTGTATAGAGTTTCTTGTTGCGAAATAGCGCACCAAGCTTCTGGGAGGCTGATTTTGCGATGTTAGCAACATGGTCATGCCATGACATATTGCTGTTGACCGAGACACCCAGCAGCCCGATTGACGAGGATGAAGGAATGGTCGATCCTGCCATAATGATGTCAGGGCCCGCTGTGTTGGCCCTCTTAGTAAACGTTGCTGCTTGGGTCTTCGCTGCATTGAACTGGACCAAATTTCGGTCGCCCCAAGTTTGAACTTTCTCCAGGTCTTGATTAATTGCTGTAATCTTAAACCGTCCGGATTTAAATTCTATAAAATTATAAATTGTTTAAAAGATACAGTAGATTTGCAGCATGACATCGATCAACTTTTTGAATGGTGTAATGAAAGTTATTTATACTTAAATGTCGAAAAATGTAGAGTTACTTCTTTTACTAGGAAAAATAATCCTATCCATTGCACTTATAATGTTAATTCGGCTAATTTAGAAAGAATCTTCTTGGTTACGTACTTAGACATTTGGTTTGATTCTAAATTAAACTTTTTGGATCGTATACAGATGGCTGTAAACAGTGCATTAAAAATGTTAGGTTTTATGATTCGTACTTTGAAAGATTTCAATAATGTATGTTGCAAGATTTATTTTGTGCTATTGTTGGATCTGTAGTGGAATATGCAGTTCCAGTATGGTGTCCATACTATTCTACCAGTAAAAATGAAGTTGAAAGAGTGCAAACAAAATCTGAGATTTATTGCATATAAATTGGGTATAACATATAATGTAACTATGATGATATTATGCAACTTTTTAATACTGTACTCTATTTAAAATAGATAATAATATGATCAATTCTCTGGAATTACTGCAGCTAGTGGTACTCCATCGTCCACAAGGATCTCCTAGAAATTCACACATATTTCTTACATATCATAGGAGTCATAGGACTAACTACGGTGTAAACACTCCATTATGTCGAATATCAAAGTTGGCAAATGAAAATACAAATAAAAAAATATAGATTTCATTAGTATCAAATGTATTAAATAAAAAAAAATGTTATGGAATCTTACAAGACCTAACTGATTGTGAGTTTTAATCTGGGTGATTAAATGTTTTCATTTGTTGTTTACCATCTAGGTAATTATATTATTACAAATGATATGACATAATGCTGAATATATATTTTACTTTTTATTGTTAATAATTTATTTACTACTTGTTAAATAGTTGCAAGTTTTTGTGCAGTATTTTGTGTCTCTTTTTTGTATATGCTAAAAGCGTTAATAAATATTCCATTCTATTAATCCCCTAATCATTTATCAATTAAACATAAACTGGTTTTTTGCCGAACTGTGACTAAAAAATTTAATTTTTTTTTAGTTATTCTTTTGTGTCTAGTCATATTCATTTTGTGATAGCTTATTATTTTCTGCTTGACAGCACGCTTATTTAAATGTTACCTTAACTTTAAACAGGTGTCCCCTTAAATGTTACGCCTATGGTGCTCCGCCCGCCTGGGGAAACATATGGTGCAGGCGCGTCATTGTGGGCGTACATAAATGAAACAAAAATGAAATCTTTGGCGCGCTTCGACCGCCATCTTCATATCTTTTCATTCTTTATTTTATCCCCTCTTCACGTTAATATTTCTAATGTTGGCATGCAAACATTTGATAATTTATGAATGACTTACTCCGTCTTTTCTTTTTTTATATGTCTTTGGTAGTTTCCGAATAAACCTACTCATCAGCACGAACTGTTTATGTTTAAAAAACATAAAAACTCAACCTTTTTTTCCTGACCCGATACCTGGGTCGCCTGTGTTATCATTCCGTTTTCGTGCTCATCAGCGATAACAGAATAATCCAAATATTATAGCTATATAGTTTAAGTTATAGTAGTGCCACAGCCAGTGGCGTAGCTAGAAATGTGGGCGCCGGGGGGCAAGCCTATCCGATGGCGCCTAAAACAAACCTATATTTTGTGTATATACGCAAATTTATCAAAAAATGATACATCATAATATTAAACGTATATTTTTGAAGTGAAACTTCTTAACGCGCGCCGGGAGTAAAATTTGAAGGTCGCGATCCCGACACACAGCGGGCGAGCTGACAGAGAACGGAAAACGGTCATGGACGCTTATTCTGATATCTTTGTTAGTTTACAAGATAAAAATATGGGATTTGCTCTATTACCTTGTCAAGACATAAGCGAAACTTTTAAGAAGAATAGTTTTTTTCATTTAGGCCTTCCCTTTTTGTTAATTGAGTGATATATTTAAAAAAAAAAACAACTTTTTAACCAAATCCGTTAAGATATGTATAAGGCTAGGGCGTATAACTATTGTGATATCTTTGTTAGTTTACAAGATAAAAATATGGGGTTTGTTCTATTACCTTGTCAAGACATAAGTGAAATTTTATTGAGATTAGTTTTTTTTTCATTTAGGCCGTCCCTTTTTGTTAGTTGAGTGATATATTTAAATATAAAACTACTTTTTAACCAAATCCAAGGCTAGGGCGTTAAAGTTTAAGAAGTTTCACTTCTGATATGCGCACATAGTGCACACGCTTTTTTTTATTTACAGGAATATGAATATAAAATATATAAACGGCAACCAACCAACAGGTACAATGGTACATACATATTTAAATATAAACGTAAACTAAACATCTGTAACGTTAATTAATTAATTAAACATTGGAGTCTTTCTTCGGTTTTAAATCGACGTAAATTGATCGATTATTTGATCAAAATTAATTTTTGGGCAAATTCATTTTCTATGCTTAGTATTGCTGACTATTTAGACTTGTCTGGCTAATGGTACCTCCTAAATACGAAACTCTAAAAAACACATACTTTTTACGACCGAAATTTTCGGAATTTTTGTCTTTGAAGTCGCATGCCGCCTTACGCAGCGTTTTTACAAATTTGCTTGTACCAAATGCCGCCGGGCTGGGATGCATATTTACACATCCTAACATACGACGGCACCAGGGTGCTGAAATCGGTTAAGTTTTGTAAGCGTTTGTAGCGCTACAAAAGCTATCGCGCCATGTCTGCGCGATGCAATCAATTTGCGGCAAGAGCCCTCGTGGTCGAGAGGTCTAGATGGTTAGGTCTCAATTCGGCGGTTATCGGCGGCCTGGGTTCAAACCACGTTGCTTTTTTTACTTTTTTTAGGTTAAGTTTCTAAACAGTTTTTTTCTTGATTTTGGGTATGTCTTGGGTTAGTTTGGGTTAGCACCTGGTTAGTTACCTTTTCTTGAGCCCCCGTAACGAGCGAAGCGAGCGGAGGGCCATGCGAAAAGTGAAATATTATATAACAACGTGTTCCAGGTGCCCAAATCAGTGAGCTTTTGTAGCGCTACAAACGCTTACAAAACCTAACCGATTTCAGCACCCTGGTGCCATTGTATGTGAGGATGTGTAAATATGCCGCCGGTATATATCTTTTTATTCCACATAGAATAAATAATAAATACCTGACACAGAATTTGGGTAAAAAGTTTAATACATATTTTGGTCTTTGATCTTTACTTGTATTATAATTTAATTAATTTAAAAACTCAGTTAAGCTCATGAGCATTGTTAGCATTAGCATATTTATAAATTCGGAGCGGCGCCTAATTTCTCTTGGCGCCGTGGGGCCTTGCCCCCCCTGGCCCACCCGGTAGCTACGCCACTGGCCACAGCTTATACCGTACCGAATCAGTTATTGAACTCTACGTCGGCTCGTTTGATGTCGATGAAGCCAGATTTGACTTTTTCATGCTTTCCTCATTTTTCGCGCATGCCCTTCATACATTATAAATGTTAGGTTTTAATGACCAGCTGGAACTCAACAGAGACGGACTGGACTTAATTTAGTTTACATTTTTAGTAAATTAAATTAAACATGATATGTCAGTGAAATTGATAGAAAAGGGTAAACGAGATCGAGAATGATCAGTCATTTATACATAACCATGAATATGGTGTTTATAAGTGTAAAAAAATATATAAATATTTTGATATGAACATAGAATATCAATTTTTTTACAGCCGCGTGCAAAATAACTAATTACTAAATTGAAATGAAATCGCAAAATCGACGAATGCCGTGGATCCTTATTTTGCGCTCTAGCGCGAACATGGAAAAGAAAAATCTCACTTTTTCCGTCGAGTGTGCTATGAATGGTCATGAAAACCGAAGATAAATAAATGACAGTCGTGCGTTTGTTACAGTTTGTTGCTGGCAATCCTCTTCAAAATATGCCCGAAGCCCGAATATAATATGTCAAAACTGATAGTCATTTGCAAATTTCAGAATGAGTATAGAGAAAAATGTGGATTTAATTTTAAAAAATGCGGCTGTAGAAAAAGTTCTGTGTGTTTTTCGAGCGCAAAGTAAGATTGCCGTTTTCGAAAGATTACTACGAGCAGAAATTTTATCAAAAATAAATTGATATTTCGTCACTCGAAGCCATTTATATAGTTGTAGGTATGTGACATTGTTCACTACTTATTTCTAATGAAATTTACATACAACCTTTGTAATATTAGTGTGACGGTTCTAAATTGGTTGCCTTTATTATGGGATGCTAAGAGGCTAGACAAAACTACAATTTATGTCTCAAGTTTATAAAGATAAACTTCCTGCAGAAGGGAGCCAAACAATTATCGACGAAGAATATTAATTTATCATGCAATGTGATATGAATGTACTATATTTTAAAAATAAAACGGCTAAAAAAGCAGTTTCGGGAAATGCAGGAACACTTAAATAAGCTCTGTGAATCTAGTGAATCATCATCAGAGGATTATTCAACATCAGGTAGAATTTTAATTTATATTTTTAGATTAACCGTACAGGGGCTGGCAAATACGGAAAGCTGTAAGGGAATATCGCGCGATATTCCCTAGAAGACAGAAAATTTGTGCGTTTTTTCATGTAATCTTTTCGAAAATATAAATATTATACATTTTTTAGGGTAACGTGCGTTACTCCTAGAAATAAAGTCGAGCGATTTATTATCTAAATATAAACAATGGAAAAATGAGATCGTGCGATTTCATTGAACGAAATCTTTAATTAGCCGCCAATAAGTGGCTCTAATTTTTTGCAGAGCCCGAGGCTACTTCAGACATTCCAACACCAAACGACACAATAGCCGAAACAGGCAAAACAGCAAATAATGAACAAGCGCAGCAGGCTTTTGACGCCTTGGGATTAAAACCGGATTTGGGAGATAACGTGGGGAAAGACTTACATGAGGAGATCGTTGTTCGCTGGCACAGTTTTTCTTGAAAAAGGGGTTAACCAAAGAGCAGCGAGAAGAATTAATGCTAAAGTATAAAATACCAGGAAATTGTAAGGCTTTACATCCTCCCCAATTAAATAATGAAGTACAACCGTGCCGCGTATTTTCCCTTAAGATCACTGGCTAAGGACAAAGAAAACATTTCCGTTTTATTAAGAATTGACAACCAAACGGCAATCTCATGTATAAATCGA
>MU194100.1:2422-20516 GCA_016904865.1 Pissodes strobi
TAACCCATACTAAGCAAAACTAACCCTGGCTGTTTAGCCATAGATGTGTATATATGGGATTTTTGTATTGTTGTCTAGAGGTAATTGATGAATGTTAACGGGTTCAATAGAAAGACTTGAGGGTAGTGATACCTTGGCTTATGAACTATTAACAGTAGTCGTTGGATTAACACACTATTTAGTCTCTTATAGCTAGGAATGACGCCACTTTACTCTTTTGTTACGCATTTACATCACTTTACACTTCCCGTTATTCCGTAAACGTCGTAAATGTCCTCACTAAATTATACAACTCTTTATTAGGCCGTTTCTTACGAAATAGCTATAGCTTTAATTCCGAGAAACTACCCAAAAATGTCAATCACCCGTCTGGTGAGCCACACGCGTCTTTTCGTCTTTTTGTCTCGGCTTAGACTAATTTAGGGTTTCAGGTTCAGGCTAGGCAAGGAACCCGGGAACGGAGGGTGCGGGGCGGCGGGAGCAAGGGATGCGGCGTACAGGTTGTTTACTCATGAAGATGCCGTTCCTAGTGCTTTAAAATATATATAATGTTTGCTATAGATATTATTTCTAGATATGTACATTATTTACAATTCGTATCCTACATATATATATATATATATATATATATACTTCTACTATAATAATAGACCAGTGCCGTAACAACATGACATCGGGCCCTGGCGCCACACTCGAATCTGGGCCCCTCTCCCTCTACAACCCAACTCACTCTCCCTCTATAATGCAGAATATACTATGGGTTTAAAATAAAAAAAACTATATACAATAAACAAAATCAAAATATATATTTACTTATACAGAAAAACAAAAATAAAAATGTATACAAACAAACAAAAATAAAACTTAACAGGAATTACATTTCTTAAATATTTTTTTATTAGTTTTAACGTAGAGAATGAGCGTTCCGCAGAGGCAACAGTTACAGGTATTGTTAAAAAAAATTTAACAAGCAGTGATCACTTCGGGGAAACTGGAACTAGACGATGAATTTTTTATTAATATAAATTCAAGTAATTCTTTTACCGTAGATCAACATTGGCGAAAGAAAAACATTGGCGAAAAGATATAAGCTCTTGAGCAAATGCATCAGCAATATCATTTTGATATTTAATTCTCAACCTCTCTGCTTCACTATATATTTCATCATCAAAAAAACGTAAATAACGACTAAGAATATACTGTAAATGAGAGAGTTACAACAAATGCACTAAGCCCCGAGAACAATAGATTGGCACTGCCAGTCCCTGCTTCGCGATTATACCCTTACTAGAGTTCGTGCCGGGACTTCCCCAAAATTCTAAAGAGCCAAATTCACACACCACGCGCACACATACGGGCTAAGGCCTTGCCAATATTTTAGAGGCAACTTTTGGGCCTTTTTTTACCGTGATGGGCTTAAACTTATTTTTTGCCTAAATAAACCCTAACATACATGTTTCTAAATGCTTGTTAATCAAACACTATGCCATAATTTTTTTTTCATAATTCTTTTAAATTTTTACTGTGTCACAAAAATAATTTAAACGGATTGCATTTATTAAAATTACTTTTTTCTTATGAGATTAAAAATAAAAATTATTTAAAAAATAGTAAACCTCGTATTCTCGCGGAACTAAACCATAGCGTAAGGAGGCCCGGAAGCATATAAGCACAACGTACATGTATTTGACAAACGCATGGCGATACGGTTATCTCATTGGTCGATGCCAAATAACAGTACACATTGCTATACAAACGCCAATTAAATGTACATTTTGCCACCGAACTTGCGCTCGCCAAATAACAGTGCGAATTGCCCTGCGTACCTCAAATAGATGTACATTTTGCCAACTCAACTCCCGCGCTTTTGTTTTGGCTTAGCCATTACGTCGTTTTATGCAAGCACGTCCCTTGTTAAGTTTATTATTTGATCTTGGTTTAATAATGTTTAGAAATGATATGGCATTACCGCAATGTTTTAAATACAAAACGAAAGGAGTTACTAACAATAGCAACAGTAACACAATTTAGCAAATTTACACCATCTAGAAGAATGTGATATGTGGATTCAAGAATATTCAAGGTTAAATCACACGAAATTGATTGTACGTGATAGGGCTCCAAATTTAGAACTTTTTGTGTGTTCGTAAGTAGCTAACTAAGTTCGATAAATGTTTTATTACTTATATAATAGCTGTGCTGGAGTTAGAGTGCTACTTCATGATACTTTGGTATAACAGACGATGGGGAATTTTTTTGTTAGGTTATATAAGTTGTGTGACGGGTTTGGAGGTGGGTGTGGGTAGAAGGATTAGAGCAGGATATTTTATTGGGTTTTCATTGTTTTTTTTTTTTATTATTTTTGGGTTGATAGCAGATAAGGACGGTACCTATATATTGTGTATTTCTGGCAAAAATGTTCATAACTTTTTTTTTGAGTGTCGGGGAGTTGAGAGAGGGGTAATTACTTGTCAATAGCTAAGTTGGATTATTGTGTTATTACCTATAATATGCATATCCGTGTTGGAGCTAGTACAATCATGTAGATACTCTTGCTCCTTTATAAGCCCATTCTATAAAGGAACTTATTTTTTTATCTACCAAGGTATTTATTTGTTACTATTTACTGTTTTAATGTGGTGTTAATTTGATTGAGTTTTGGATTTTGTCAAGATGAGTCTGTAGTTTAGTTTGGTATTTATACAGGGCATTCCTTAATGACATGCCAAAATTTTAGGGGATATTCTTGGACCCATTTTAAGAAAAAAGCTTCATATGAACGTATTTCCTAAACGTCTTAACTTTTGAGATACAGCGTGGTAAATTTTTCAGAAAAAAATATTTTTATTTAATAACTGTGGTACTATTGTAGCAGATATCTTTATGAAACTTGGTACACGTTTTCTAGACATCACGATGTATTTTCTGATGTACAAAAAATTTTATTATTTCTACTAGTGGGGTCGGTATGAGTTTTGCATTGAATATTTTTAGAGAAGAAAATGGGACGCCACTGCTTTCTCCCAAAACAAAAATTATTTTTTTAATTCCGGACACATTTCTAAGCAAATTTGATCACTTGATGTTTTTGAGTCCGATGCATAGATTTCGCTTAAAAAAACGAAAACCGTTCCTCTGCATGGTCATAACAATGTCATTAATGACCCGACGCGAAGACTGGTGTTTAGTTTATCGTGACGGCAATACTCATGGTCATCAAACGAATAACTTCTCTGAAGTATGTGTACGTCTATATAAAGACATAGTAGTTTTTCGATGTAAAGCCTACAACGTAGTTGCCCTAGTGGACTTTAGTTGTACGACTATGGAACAATGTTATATTCGACGTCTAAGAAACTTTGCTAATAGAGGATACAGTGAAGGAAACCATCTTTTAAAATCATAACTGAAGAAAGCAAGTCATCTAAAAAAGGCTAGCATACAAAAAATAGATGAATTCACATACAAAGTACCCAGTGAAAAAAATGACCAAGTGCTATATGATGTGAATATTGAAATTGGTTGCTGCACTTGTCTTGTTGATCGGCTAGGTAAAACATGTAAACACCAAGCAGGAGTTTATTTATTTTATTACGACCGGGAAGTAAATAATTCCGAGATCCGTTACCAAATCGCATGTTGGGCATTGGGTGAAAAGGCTAAAGGGCGAGAATTTTACAGACCTCTTGTTAGTTTGCAACAAACGTATGCATCCACTTCGATATCAACAACTGATTTATGTGAACAACAATCTTATGCAGAACTAAATAATGAAAGTAATCACAATGAAAATTACCCTGTATCTAAAAATCAAACGCCATACAATAACACTGAGTCATCATCATTTGAAGCGTTGTTAAAACTTATGCAGAATTGCCACACAGGATTTGACACTAGTAAAGCTTCTATCCAAAAATGTTTAGCTCGTCTCCAAAAAGTCATCACCAGAAATGCATGGGAGAGTTTTTTATGTACGGCAGGATCCAGTATCCCTTTGACGTGTAAAAGTGCTTTGCATATTATTATGAATAAAAATTTGAATTTGAATTTGAAGGCGTTGTCGTACGGCAATTCGTACACAGCCAACAACCATCGCCAGAAGAAGACCTGGTATTACAAGAGGCAGTAAGAGGATGCCCAGTGGAAGACCAGCCTGTACTGAAATAAAATCAAGAAAACGAAATTCGCATCTAAACTGCTCGTCAAAAAAAAACGACCCACCTAGTTTTTTGGACAATATTTGAAAGCTCGTTATTGGAAACCTACTCAACCGATTTTAAAAAACTTTGGAAATTCTGAATAGTTGATTCTTTGGCTGTTACGTCTAATGTTTGTAATAAGATATTTTGCACCTAACATATACTACAGGGTGTTAAAGAAAGAGATGTTTTTTTTACAAAATTTCAAGTTATCCCCATTTATGGGGTAGTTGAGATTGATAGTCGTAATACCTCTCTTTACATACAGTCAGGTAATACCTCGGGACGTATTTGAGATTTTGTGGATATCTTGGCTAACTACGATTATATGGTAATTTTTCGAAAATTGTCGTTATTTTCCAGTTTAGTCCCAATAATGAACAAACTACGGAGGTATCCATGAATTGTGAACACGACGTCTTACGGTAGATCATATGCTACTAGTTTATGTACGTTACGTGATCCATAAAACCAGAAAGTTCAGACTAAGGGATATGTTTTACACAAAATATTGCACGAATATTACTAAATGGTCC
Source organism: Pissodes strobi (assembly GCA_016904865.1). Taxonomy (NCBI): domain Eukaryota; kingdom Metazoa; phylum Arthropoda; class Insecta; order Coleoptera; family Curculionidae; genus Pissodes; species Pissodes strobi. The sequence goes on from MU194100.1 coordinate 7,158, forward strand.
CTAGAATACCTAAGAATTGAAATGATGGGTGGGTACTTAAATAGGATCCTCTGTTAAAAAATGAATTCTTTTATTACCATTTTACTTTTTCAATCACCCTGTATATTCGAAGGTAATTTCGAGTGTTTTGAACGGTTGTAAGAGACAAAAACTCGTTTGCATATTTATGGTAACGTTACACGAAGTAATATCCTTATTTTACCATATTTTGACAACTTATCACTTATTTATCACCAAAAATCAAAAACCGTTTCGAGAAAATACCCCATTCTTAATAATCCATGGTATTAAGGTCGCATTTTAAGTTTACAAGTATAATTTTCTTTGGTTTGAATTTTCAAAAAACAATTATTTTGTGTAAAACATATCCCATAATTTGAACTTTCTGGTTTACTGGATCACGTGACGTACATAAACTGGTAGCATATGATCTACCGTAAGACGCCGTGTTCACAATTCGTCGATACCTTCCGTAGTTTGCTCATTATTGTGACTAAACTGCAAAATATCGACGATTTTCGAAAAATTGCCATATAATCGTAGTTAGCCAAGATATCCACAAAATCTCAAAAACGTCCCGAGGTATTACCTAACTGTAAGTAAAGAGAGGTATTGCGACTATCAATCTCAACTACCCCATAAATGGGGATAACTTGAAATTTTGTAAAAAGAACATCTCTTTCTTTAACACCCTGTAGTATATGTTAGGTGCTAATTATCTTATTCCAAAAATTAGACATAAGAACCAAAGAATCAACTATTCAGAATTTCCAAAGTTTTTTAAAATCGGTTCAGTAGGTTTCCAGTAACGAGCTTTCAAATATTGTCCAAAAAACTAGGTGCGTCGTTTTTTTTGACGAGCAGTTTAAATGTGGAACGGAACATAGCAAATGCAAAATCACATGGCAGTGGACACTAGGAACTAATAAAATATATGTTTTTTACAACCTTTTAATTTGTGTTAAGGTACTTAGTTTTTGTTATTGCATTATAAATAGGTACATAAAATACATTCTCGTGCAATTTTAATTTACTGCCATAATGTACATGGCGATGACGCGATTCTGATAATAAGTACTGTTATCTGGCATACACCTGCATTTTTAATTTACTTGCAAAACGTACATGACTGTGACTCCGCAATGACAGAACGTACTGCTATCTGGCATCAGCCAATCAGAAAGCGTAGATATATGCCGCTTGCCATAATCATGTACGTTGTGCTTATATGCGGCCCGGAAGGTCCGATCGATTTATTTTTTTGGGTTTCGGGCTCAGGTCCTGTTAAAAAAAAAAGTACTGAAAGTAGCGTATTCTCGGGTTTTATGCCCCAGGTTTACATAAAGTAAAAGGGGGCCCTCCGGGCCCCCTTAGGGCCCGGGCCCTGGCGCGGCCGCGCCGTCTGGCGCCATGGTAGTTACGGCGCTGTAATAGACCTTCTTTTCATGAGTTTCAAAAAATATAGTTTGCTGATATTTTGTTGAGCCGTTTTTAGGATATTTAATTTTAAAATAGAATAGTTCTATGAAAATTGAGATCTAGGATCTAAATTGTCTTGAAAACAACTCTTTGGTTTTTTAAATTCACCTTTTAACTCTTATTAAAAAAAATTATTAATATGTGTTAAACTTAAGCAAAGCAATCTATAGATCTCAATTTCGATTGAATTATTATATTTTAGACTTAAATATCTCAAAAACGGTTGAACCAGATAACTATACATTTTTGAAATCAGGAAAAGAAGTTTTATTATTACGTCGGAAGATATACTGGGTGTTTCATTAAAAAAGTGTAGGTCCAAAAGATAAGAAAGAAAAATACTTCAACTTTGGTATAAATAGTTATTCTCTAAACCGTCATAAGAAACCGTGTATAAATGAAAACGTTGTAAAAAATCTGATATACCTATCGAGAAAGATCGGTCGGATATTTCAAAATTCTAATGATATTGGTGCTTGTTTACACATTTTCGCATTAGCTGCAATGCTAATTTCAAAAACATACAGGAAATGAAAATTAGCATCAAAATGCAATATGTTTCCTAATAATTGCAAACACGCATAAAATGAAACCGCTCATTAATTGCCGTATAAAAACTCGATTTATTAATCACTGAATCGCATATAATGAATATACATATTTATACAATAATGCCGTTTTTAAGTTCGTACGCATATTCCTGGTAAATATTATTCTCTACAATAACAGTCTTAATAGAACAGCAGAATTATCGCTTTGTTTGGAAACAAGCAATTACGAAAGGCTACTGACCTAAAACATCTAATTTTATACAATGAAAACAAATAAGAATGTTTAATTAATTGGCAGTAGCAAAGTCGTAGGCTGACGCTTTTAAAATAAGCGTAAAGTAGTACTCATAATTGTCGATTTGTAAACTAGCCTGGCGGTAAATTCTAAATTAGTGTAGTTATTCCTTTTGAATGAGTCATGGTGTGTGAAATAACTAGTAAATATGTTAAATAGTAGAGGTTTGTTGTTTCTCTACGTATATGTTTCTAATCACGCGCGGAGCTGTTTGAATGAAATTGTAGTATACTATAGTTTATGATATTCTGATCACATGTTATCATTGCCATAATCCAATGTTATCAATTGTTTTTGGGTAAATGAACGTTAAATGCATATCTACCTTCTAAAACATATGTTCTCCTCTTACAATTCAAAGTGTAAAGTAGCTATAGTGGAAAAACTGTGAATATTTTAAAATAAACGCTAAAAGGTCAGGAACATAATATATTTTGATGATATTTTAGCATGTAATCGCCTGAAAACTGTTATATATTCAATTTAAAAACGCGGGCCTAGGCAAACAGTCTGTGCCCATTGTGCGCCCACTCAGATGCCAATTTAGCCCGGAAGCACCTCTCTTATCTCAGTCAACGCCGGGAAATCGACCAGAACATGACTGGACGATTCCTCGTTCTCCAAGCACCACCTATATTCCGGATCTTCCACGATGCCACAGTGCCCTGTGAGGTGCACTGTCACACGCTTCATATCCTCCCTCTTCAGAGCCAGAGATACTGTCAACCTACAAGGATGACGACGCGCGGCGGCCGTACTGTAGGCCTATTACAGGCTGAGGTTCCATTTGATGCATTGCGGAACCCTGTCGTGCCAGACGATCAGCTTCCCGGTTCCCCGGGACATTCGACTGTCCCGGAACCCAAACAAGACTGACTATAATATTCGGCCAGGCCCCCAAGGTGTCCCTGCAGTCATTAGCGCACCATTGGTTCTATCAGATCTGCTATCTGAGCAGATGTAAGTTTTTAACAGATTCTCATGCCCTCGTTTGAGGATCGCATACATCTCGGCCTGTGGTTTCTCCTACACACCCGCCTCCGTAGCTGAAGGTGGGCAGTATGTTGTCCGCCCTCATTAAGAGTTCTGGACAATTATCAGCTGCCCTTCTCCAGACTTTATATACACATCAAAGTATCTTTACCCTTGGGCTATTATCGTTCCTTAGATTGGTTAGTTTGGGTTAGTTCCAGTCTTTATGCAGACATCATGGTTTCATACTCTAGGAATAAGTGAAACGGTGGCAAATCAATCAGTCCCTTAAGAGCCCTGGTGGGTGCCATTCTCATAACACCTACAATTCTCACGCAAAACTGTATCTGTACTCTTTCTAACTGAGCCCTATATATGGCCCTTTGCTTACTAGTCCACCTCCACTATACGATCGTCCCGTAGATGATAATGGGGCAAAGTCCAGCTGTATTAAACCCGTTCCATAAGCCCCTGATATCGCAAAACTCTTTCTGGACTGTGTCTAATTGAGCCCTATACATGGCCGTTTGCTAACTAGTCCACTTCGGTTATACCATATATGATAATGGAGCAAAGCACAGCTGTATAAATCCAGTGGAGGATTATCGGCTGTAGGCCCGGCGTGGTTCCAAAGGCTCCACATGCCCATAATGCATTATTCTCCTTCCTAATGCTGGTACTGACTTACTCATTTCAAGTTAACTTAGAGTCCAGTATGACCCCGAGATGCCTAGTTGACCCTTTCTAGCTCAAAGGCCTGCCGCACAAGTTGCTAACCGGAAAAGTTTCCTCCAGCCTCGGAAAGAGTACTAGTTCGGCCTTGATCAGGTGGAATGCCCGTACCACCAATGTTTCAGTCATCAGCAATTTTAACCAAATCATCAGCATAGGCTTGGGTGTATATTCTAGCCTCATTCAGTTCCTGCAGTAAGTTGTCTACTACTAGATACCAAAAGAATTGCGATAAACACCACCCTGACTGTGTCCCTTGATATCATAACTATTGTCCACCCCACAATAAAAGGGCCAGTACCACGCCCGCTCACAGCCTGACAGATCGATTTGAAAGTCGTGTCGTCTGTCAAACGCGCCCTTGACTGTAAAATCACCAACGCGTATTTTCCACTGTTAAGCACTCTCTGCCCTATCAATTAGATGATGGAGAGCCGTTTTCGTGAACTTTATTGCCTGATAAGCATATTGTTGTATATGGATTGGTGTCCCTACTAACACCACCGTTAGGTGACGGTCTACTATTATCTCCATTGTTTTCAGAAGCAAACTATATTTATTAATTGGGCGGTATGATTTCCCTGAGTATAATCCGTTTTCCCTGATTTAGTAATATAAACCATCCTTACTGCTCTCTAGGTTACTGATTTACAATCCATGACAAGGCAAGTTCCCAATAGAAAAGAGGATTACGGATTCCAGGCCCTTTAACAAGAGCATACTACATATTATAATATGAATATAATAAAAGAAATAACGATAAATAAAATCGAACATATTATAAGAAGAAAAAATGTATACGAAGAGGAAGTAAATCTATCCGAAAATTGAATCTAACGTATATATGAATTTTTTTTCTGTCAAATAACCAGAAATGAGGCTAATTTTACCGATCAAGAGGGAATAAAAGTTGTATTTCGTTCTCGTTCAAGTATAATACTGGGAACATACATGAAGATCAATGACACAAAACATTCTTTACAGACCTACGGCACTATTCTATCCTAGTCGCTTCTGATTGGTCGCTCAATTAGACAACCAGCAACGCAAATTAACGGATTCTAAACGGTATAGCGATGGAGTAAAAATGCGATACTGTGATTAGTGTTCTGAACGTCAGGGGGTGTTGCAGTTTTGACCGCGTTTTTTCAGTTTTAAAAACACATACTTGATAATATGATTGTAAGTGATGCAAACCACTATAGTAGCTATAGGTACTATAACCTAATTAATTCTTGATAAAATGTTGATTGTTTGCGTTAGGAATCCTGTATAGATAATCTGCATACACCTCGTTAGCTCTTGTGGTACTTTTCTCTTTTTTGGTAGAAGGCAATTAAATCTGGGGAGACAACAATTATTGATCCCGAGAATTTAAAAATTAGTCTTAACTCTTCACGCCCTCCGCTCCGCTCACTTCACTCGCTCCGGGGCGCAATCAAACAAAACTAACCCTAATTTAAAAAAGAAACAATCATAACCTTAAAAAAATAAAAAAGATGTCTTGCCACGGGTGGGTACCGAACCCGTGCTGCCCCGTCTCACAAGCACAAGGTCTGACCACTGCACTACCAGACCTGTTAAAGTAAATTGACTGGACCGTAGACCAAGTGAAAGTGACGTTGATTTTAAACGCTTTAATCTTAAATAATCTTGAATCTACCAACCAGAGCTCGGCATTTTTACTCCATCGCTAGACGGTTTAGAATCCGTGAATATACGTTGCTGGTTGCCTAATTGAGCGACCAATTAGAAGCGACTAGTATAATAGCATAGTGTCGTAGGTCTGTAAAGAATATTAATATGTGATCGGGAGGAAGTATAACAACTATGCAAGTATATTGTGGCTCTTGGACAAAGCGCGAGCAAGTGTAGAGCTTTTCATAAAACGATTTACAAACAAAATATATAATTCTAATTACATATGTCCAACTTCTTATTAATCGAATACCACATATAAAGATTATTTGGAAAGTCTACATTCTGAGAATAAGTGCAGAAAATTTAATTGTCTGCTAAATTTGGAAATAAACATGCTAATAACTTAAAATATGTTACCGAATATCTAAATTTGTAAACTGCTATAAATAATGTAGCCGACATTTTATTAATCAGCTTTCGGTTTTGTTTACATGCATAAACATAAATTACAAAATTGCTGCATAATTACTGAATCCCAATAGACATATTAAGTATTAATTAGCATTATTTAATTTAGTTTTTATTTATATCCCATTTGCCCACAAATTAATTGATTGATATTGTGAAGAAAATAAATACATGGAAATATCTAATGCTCAGCGTTGTTAATACGGTATGCAAATATTTAATTTTTTTTTCTGTGATATAATAGGTTTGTTCTCGCATGAAATTTCGGACGGTATGAAGCCATCCGGAGTTTGCGCATAGCAATAAAAGGGACGCTTATATCGCTATGCGCAAACTCCGGATGGCTTCAACCGTCCGAAATTTCATGCTAGACCAAACCTATTATATCTAGGTCAGTATCATAACCCCCTAAGAATGAATAAAATGAAAATATTTGTTTATGTTTTGACAGTTTTGACTGCAAATTGGTACTAAATACACATTCAGTCAAAAATAATTTATTTTCGTTTTTTGAAAACTCAATTTTATTGGGATGAATAAAATTCATAAAAACGTAAGTTACACAGTAAAAGATTAAATTTTTCGCCCAAAAACTTGTTTTCTTTTTGCATTCTGGATACTGACTGGCACCTTACTGAGTTTTTCATCATCTGTCAGAATCCAATAGGCAGTGCCTCTGACACGCGTTGTTCTTGTTTAAGGTGGTGAGGGGTTTGTGGTTCTTGTTGGAGTATTAAATCTTATATAATTTTAGTTATCTGTAAAAAAAATTGGAATTTTCAATTATAATTTTTTTTTAATTCTGAGCCTAAAAAAATCCGTAGTCTTCCCAGAAAAAGTCTTACTAGTCTGTTAGAGGAGTTTTTGTGCCGGAGAGCATTTTACACTTTCGAAGAATTTTTTGCCTGTGATGAAGGTGCTTTCTAGCTTTTAAATGGGTTGTTTTATGTTGCCATATATGATGTATTTTATACTTTGTTGATTTTAATCTGCGATTAATGTTGAATTGTTTGTTAAATGTTAAAAAAACAGGGCTTATTTTTTTGATACTGTGATTTAGATTTTACTGCCATTTCTGTAAATTGTTAAAAAAAATTGTTAACAATGTTCCATTTGTAACTTTGTTGTTATTACATGGAATAAAACAAAAGTTTAGCTTTCTATCTATCTATCTATACCTAAATTCCTAAGTTCAACTGTTTTCGGAATATTGAAGTTTGATAAGTGACTTTTTTGTAATCCGGATCCCGATCATAGATGTGGTCTACCCGCAACGCCCGGTCAAATACCATCACATTGGCTTAGGTAGCGTGATATGACCTGTGGTTCATGTTTCGTCACCGTATGCCTTTGTGATCCGGTTCCCAGGGTGGAAAAGATAAGAAAAAATATTGCATGATGGCGCCTCCCAGATCAAAATAATTCGGAGGTAAAATAGCCTCTCATTCGGATCTCAGGGTGGAGGCTGGCCTGGGGGGACCATCAGGCCTGAACGTCTCCAGGATAGAAAATAGACTGCGATTGGACTTCTGCTACATAAGACGCATCAACACAAATATTAGCTTGGTCCACCAGCACCTATAACATCAAATAAGCCTCATATTTTAGCTCTATAAGAAACAAAAGTGAAATCAAGCCCTAAACATGTTCACTCGAATATACCCGGGTATGAAATTCACTCCCGATTTCGACATAACTCTGGATTAGCTGTTTTTATACGAGACGATTTATGTTGTCAACGAGAAGAAACATACGAACCCAAGGACTTCGATGTCATGTGGTTCAAATTAAGCACAGATCGAGCAACCAAATTCATTTCTTGCTTATATAGACCATCTAGCGAGTGCCAATATTAACGGATTTTCTCAAATCTTGACAATCAAATCGATTTTCTGCAGATCAACTATCCATCAGCAGAAATTTTCATAGTTGGAGACTTCAACGTACTTCGACTAGTTGAAACACTCCAACAAAAACAATGATGAAGAACGAGAAGCTGAGTCTTTTGCTATAAGTCACGGACTTACTCAGCTGGTTGACGAACCTACCAGGATCCCTGAACGCCAAAAAGACTTTGGTAGCCTCCTGGATCTATTCTTAACAACTAATCCTTACCTCTACACCGTAACTGTCCAACCTCCGTTGGACTCATTATACCACAATCTTATCTCCGCAACCTGTAAACGTGCTATCAAAATACAGGAGCCATAAGTACCCCGAAAGGTTTGGCACTACAAATCTGCAAAGTGGCGTGATTTCGCAAGTTTTATATTTCTTTCCCTTGGAAAGATGTCTGCTTTAGGAATCAAAACATCCCGGAATCTGCTGATGAGATAACTCAAGTTATCCTAGCTGGTATAGAAGCTTTCATCCCCTCTTCTATGAAACGTATCTCAAACAGTAAACCATGGTTTGGGAAGAGCGGTCAATGCTAAAAATTCCGTCTACCGAAAATGGCGCCAACATTCGACTGCCGAAAATCGAAATATATTCATCACGAGTAGAAACCAGTGTAAGCGGACCATTGACGCGAGCAAGGAGGGATAAGCATATTAAGAACAAGCTTCTTAACTGTCCTAACGAATCAAGATCCTTTTGGTCAGTTGCCAAAGCTATCAGTCAAGGTTTCTCGAAGACGTCAATCCCACCACTGACCAAAGATGATGGCTTAATAGCGGAAACGGACAAGGAAAAAGCGAACATTCTTGCCGAAATATTTGCATCAAATTCTACCTTAGGTCATCAAGGAAAGACTCGCCCAATTATCCCGAGAGTGAATTCCTCAATGCCAGATCTGGTATTTCCCCAACGCGAAGTGAAAAGGATACTTCAAAAGCCTAGACACTAAGAAGGCCACAGGACCGGGTGGCGTTCCAGCAATAATGCTGAAGAAATGTGCTGCTGAACTAACACCTCCACTAGGCAGGCTTTTCTCCCTAGCATACAGAACTGCATGCTTTCCTTCTAGCTGGAAATGCGCTCAAGTGCAACCAATCCCGAAGAAAGGTAAAAAACGATTCCAACTAACTACCGTCCAATTGCCTTAGTTCCCATCATGCCTAATGGAGAAACTGATCAACGAACAGCTCTTAAAATATCTCGAATCTGCAGGCATCATAAACGATCGCCAGTATGGTTTCCGCAAGCACAGATAAACGGGAGATCTCCTAACTTACGTGACCTACCTGTGGACCAAAGCCATCGAGAGCTACGGAGGATCTCGTGCAGTGACTCTCGACATATCCAGAGCATTTGATAGGGTGTGGCATGACGGATTGTTAAGCAAATTGACAGCATGCGGACTACCACCAGCACTGCTTCTATGGCTTTCCAATTTCTTAGGGGATCGAAGCATCCGAGCTGGTATTGATGGACATCTCTCGGAGGAATTTAAAATCAATGCCGGGGTTCCTCAGTGGTGTATCTTATCTCCCACACTCTTCTGCTCTCTATCAACGATCTCTTAGACAAGACAAACAACTCTATTTACAGCTTTGCAGACGACAGCACTCTTATATCCTCATTCATGTCACAGACTCCAAAATCATATTGCTGCCATCAATGAGGATATGAACCCCATCGTAGAATGGGTGAGGAAAATAATGTCCAGTTTAACGCAGGAAATACTCAAGCAGCTGTATTCTCAAAAAAAGCAAACGCCGCAAGACCTGACTTATCAATGATAGGACAAACACTGACTCTGGCCTCATCCATAAGCTTGCTGGGAATCAACGTAGAAAACAACATGTCTTGGTGTAATCACGTCATGGCAGCAGCACAAAAGCTAGGAGCACTCTATAGAGCAAAAAGTTGTATATATCTCAACAGTTCTTACTGCTCTATAAGGCCCAGATAACACCGCCTCTGGAATACTGTTCAAATGTGTGGAGCTCGGCACCCAAACACTTGCTCAAGATATTGGACTCCATACAGGGGAGAGCAGTCCGTCTTGTGGATGACCCAGAGTTGACTATAGACCTTGATAGCCTTGAACATCGAAGAAAAGTGGCGAACCTATCTCTTTACTATCGATACTACTACGAAAGGTGTTCGGACGTTTGGACGAGCTGGCACTTATGATTCCACCCAGAGTTGTGCCAAACAGAAACACTCGTCAGACACAGGCTGCTCATCAACATACGATTCAGTTGCGAACACCTAGAACGTCCCTGTTGCGGGACTCCTTTGTCTGTAGGACTGCCTCGCTCTGGAATGGACTTTCAAGAAACGTCTTTCCCGAAAACTACAACTTACAGCGCTTTAAGTTCAACGTCCACCATCTTCTCCGCACACGCATCGCTCGTTGAGTGGCATGGGATTTTCCTTTTGCGTGTGGGTGTGCCGAACATAAAAAAAACGATAGGTACCTTTAGAAACAAAATTTCGTATTTTCGGATTTTGGATGTTTCCAATAAAATCATATTTGATCTCATTGGATAGTGCAAATCGTTTCACCTAAAACAAACAAGGCAGATTCTACAGAGGTTTAGAGTCACAAAAATTCAACGTTATTCAAACGTTAAAAAGTTTTCGAAAATACATGGATTTAGGAATCAAGCATGCCGCATTAAATAATGTATCTAAAATTGTGAACAAAAATTGATAAAATAAATAAAAAGAGGCATTTCATTTAAGAAATAAAAGTTAAGACTACTTGTCCTGCCTTTTGAGACACCTTGTGTATCGGAAAATATTTGTAAAATATGGCAAACATTCAAATAAAAAATAAAGTGTCTGATATCTTTTTGCAGAACTGAATCCCAGATATATATATCCATTTTTAATGGCTTCCCTTTATGATTCCACAAAAACCTAACCGATGCATGCTATGTAATGGATGTGATATACCGAACTTACGACTGCGATTTTACACACATAAAAATAAATGCTTTCCCAATGTTTTTCTTGTAGACAATAGAACTTCTGTTTCGTCGGAGTTTATTGACGTGTTTCCGTTCGATTAGGTTACTGGTTTTACGGTCCTCAAGTTTTATGACATTATCGGCATATCAGACAGACTTTGGACACATAAGACCACGCTTAAAGAGCTTCGCCTCGATTAAAGCTGAAACTCAACATAAAATTGGGAACTGTTCTTCTAGCTAACCATTGGCTGTTTTATTTTTATTGGTCGAATAAAGTTTTGCGTTTTCAAAGCAGATATGGGGATTATTTTTGATTGAGGACTTTTTAATCTGAAGCAGGAAATGTTTTGATTGTTTAGTCAGGCGTTAGTTGGGATTGAAACGATTTAATTCCGTAAAGTACATCTCTTTTAAATTTAAGATGATTATTAATGAAATTATTTATTTTAGATTTTATAGATTAAAATTTCTAAGATGGTACTTTACGTGAAAAAAAATTGTGGTATATCAAAGATTGACTATATTATTGTTCTAACATAAGAAGGATTCTACTCTACACGTCTATAATAATATAACTACATTTTTAAATGATATTTCTGTTTCTTTTATATTATGATCCGTTATACAGTTTTTTTTTCTGGATTAAGAGGTACATACAGTATAACTTCGATAGTCCGGGCAGATGTCGTTCCGGCATATGTCCGGATTCAAAAGATTCTTCTACATTTTCAATATTGCTCCCTAATGCATCTTAAGAGGTCACTTTGGTTCGTTCTAACACCAAGAAGGTCGCCAGGATAAAAAAAAACCGAGACAACAGTTCGATAGGGAATTTATAGGAGAAAAGCTCTCTAAATGCTTCTCTGTTTCGAAAATGTCGGCAAAATGAACTTTTGAGGGAAAATGTGAAATCATCGATATGTAAATAAAAAAATTAAATTTTATTTTTCCCGGAAATAATTTGTTTTAATTGAAAAACCAATTACTTTACGTGAATCCACGTAAAAATCATACGAGAAGACACTTTATAAATGATGATTAATTTTATACAGGGTGAGCTAGTTGAATTTCATCATTTCGCGTTTTGACACCAGGCGTCCCCACATTTTATTACTGGAAAATCGAGTTAACTGGAGCAATCGAACTTCCGTACATTAAAGAGGAGGGTTACAAGTATAAGATACCAAAAAATCGCATTGATACGATTGAAAATAACGAATTGATTATTTTTTTGGTACCTAATTTCGTACAGCAATGCATAGCATACGGAAAAAGCCTATACAAAATAGGTACACCAGCGCGAGTAATTATTTGTCTTATTTTTGGGTGAGGAACCCAAACTAACCCTGTATATATATTTTTTATTTCATGTCGTCTAATCTTTATTTTCTTGAAGGCATTTGTGGTAACTAACATACCAGTACTTCGAGATTGAATTCTCACGGCCAATTCAAAAGATAAAATTCCATTTGCCTGTTGCGACGTTGATCGATAAATGCACTGTCAACATTACTGTAGGAATAATATTTGTATATCTATTGCAATAGAGAAACAATTACCCAGAGAAAATGCACAATCTCGAAGCTAATCGCGTCGTTCGTAGGCATCTAAAATATCAAAGTCGATGTCATTCTCGATAAAACCCAAGAATATGCAGATTGCAAGAACCGGGAATCGGGCGCGGCTTCAAATCTTTTTATTTTGACAGTCCGGTCGAGTAGGGTTTGCCATAATGACGTTAATGATCTTGCCTAGCAGCGATGTTGTCACATCGTCGCCTTATTAGATCTTGTTTTAAATAATTGGCGAAGAAGTGAGAGAAGAGAGCGTCATTTGGCAAAAATATTGTACTACAGTGAAAGTTTCGGGAATTCCATATAAACGGCCCATTTCATAACTGCTCGTCAAAAAAATAATAATAAATAAAAATACATTTTTAAATTGCTTTAGTTTGAAAACGAAATAGCGGATTTTTATGAGCTTTTCCGATCCTGAAAGATCGGTTCATTGAAATTTCACGTCAAAATACTGCTTTGCGCTACCAAGGATATTTGAATATACAAGGTTCAGCAGAAGAATTTATCAAAAAATTGAGAAGTTTAGGCTGTTGCATTTGGGCCAGTTTACTACATAATGGGCGAGATTTGAAATCCAAATTTATACCGAGTGACAACGAAACTACTACCCAGGCCCGGATTTTAAAATGGCTTGAGATAAAAATTTTAAATTTTCACCGATCATAGGGTTCAGTGACGTGCACATTTCGAGCAAAAAATCAATTGACAGTTACTTCCATAAGTTTAACTTTTTTAAATGGCAACCCCCGTATATTTTTGCATATTTGAATTCTACGAAA
>JAEQML010065871.1:0-20516 GCA_016904865.1 Pissodes strobi
AAAAAAAACAAATACTTAGATATCACAAATCGATAACAATCATGGTTCGGAGCTCACATCCCTATTTGGTTGAATAATAGTGTCGCTAATATACGACAGGTACAAAGCAAAAAGTCAAGTCTAGATGACAATTCCATACCCGAAATAACATATAGCTACGTAATGAAATTAATAAAAGTTCAGACGATATTACAGAAAATAAATTTAGCAATTCTCTTTCATCCTGAAGTAATAATTATAAGGCAAGGTAAGGTTAACTGTTCCAACGAGAGATTGTTTTACTGGTTGTTTTAACCACTTTTCACAACTTTAAAAACCCTAATCAAGGAAAGCTTAAGAAGCTGACATAAATTAAACAGGAGGTTTTGAAGTAGTAAATGACCTCGAAAATTAAAAATTTACTCAACGAAGTCGAGAATCTGTACAAAATGCATTGAAATTAGGATTAACTACTAACTCAAAGATATAAGGCTAATTAAGTAAAAATCTCAAGCCAAGTAATATTTTTGACAAACATATGATGGAACTCAAGCTCCTGAAGCCCACTTAATACCAAACATTAATTTTTAGATAAGACAAACACATGCGGACAGATTATTGCAACGAGATGTAGATGTAAATTGCTGGATTCTACTCGGAATTAATTGGAGCAGTATTAACACACTATGTACTATGGTCAATATATTATGATAATACCATAATATTTTAATGCGCTTCATTTCGAAAAAATTTTAACTCATCCTTGACAGAATCCTGAACGAAAATTAATCTAAACTTTAAATGGCAGAGTAGTAAATTAATTTAGCTTTAATTAACAATCAATAATGTTTTTATTTTCTGCCTGTTACAAATTCTATAGAGGACCAGGCTTAAAAAACTATCAAAAGAAGTTTGGGTTATGGTAGTTTCTATGAAATTTGATATATATTTTTTTCATTTCATTCAGTTTAAGGTCCTAGCCGAAATTGTATGATTAAGAAGTCGCTAAAGGGTGCCAAAATTGATAGAGGCGCCAATTCTGCACACAAAGTGGGTAGTGCCTACGGAAATTACAAATAATATATTTATTTCACAATAAAAATGAAAAATTTTGCACAAAAATAGTAATACTCTACGGGAAAGTATATATCAACTGGAAGAATTACTTTGTGCCAGAAATGTTGAATGGGAGAAAAAAACTGGTGGTATTTTTCAGAAACATTCGGAAAAACTTAATTTTTGTTGTGAACTAGAAAAAATTGCCTTGATTATTAAAATTGTATTTAATATATTAATTAGAAGTATTTAAATAGTCTCTATAATTTTTTTTAATAAAAAAATATATTCCGCCACATTGGCGATGGCGCGGAAATATAATTCACCGATACGCATTTCTGTAAACTCCAGATCAAATTCAGCCCTCAATCCTCGACGTTCGTGTGGGTTAGTTTGGGTTAGTCGCTTATTCGTTACCGCACATATTTCCTGTTTAAAAAACTTTCACTTATGACCCTAAACCATGTGAAGAATCAGATGTTTACTCAGAAAACTCAGACTATGATTGTGATGAAGATGCGGCTTTAAGTGTTTTGGCATTTTTCTTCTATTTTGATATTTCAGTTGGTTCTAAGTTTAAATTTGAAATTTTGTTACATTTCTGTTATTTAGTTCTAAAGAACTGGGATTTTGTATTTTATTATTTTAAATAGTCCTTTGTTTTTAGTTTGCCTAAAAACCATAAAAATACACTTTTGTAGTTTTCATTACTATTTTATTGTAATTACCTACAACGCAATACATTATAATAACTATATTCTCGAGTTTCGTTATCTTAATTTATTTTGTTGTTTGTTTTTTCGTTTATTTCACAAAAATTATGATTGAGAAGCTTTCTATTTTTCTTTAACTTTATATTTTCTTGAAATAATAAACAAGATATATTAGCAACCCGCTAAACTATTTGAAACCATCTCTCTCTAAACATATTTAACAAAATCTAGAAAAGCTTCAGCATTATCCCGAAATAAATGCATTCAGGCTGTTGTTCAACACTTTAGTTTAATCGAGATTTGTTCTGAACAAGAACAATGGACCGTTACGGCGAAACTTTCGCAGGTTTTAGACAAAATTGTTTAAAACGAATTTAAGTTTAATTACCCACATTCTCCCTTGAGGGCACTCAATTTAATTGTGAGACAATATTTTCGGTCCCGCTTACGAAATCATTCAATAAGCAAATTTAAACCGTTTAATTTTGTAATTGGTTGGCGAGAGACAGTTCAGTGACGGACCAAAAATTGCTTAAGATAAGTATTTATATAAGCAGAGTTCCCTCGCTCCAATTTTTATTTTAATATACAGAGTGCTCCATTAAAGATTTACAATGTTTGTGTTTTTTATCAACTTTGCGATATCCCTGTATTATATTTTAGAAAATTTTCTGGCGCATTTTCAGATTTGGACAAATCACTTGAAAGATAGGATTGAACTGAATTACTGCATCCGATCGAAGACAAGGTCGAGACCGTGTATGTCGCATATTTTAATAGGATTGAGCTCCATCGATCGTTTGAAGAGGATCGAATTTCACGAATACCTGTAGTCATAGACGCCACTCAAATATCCGCATTTCTTGTAATGAGATTATGGCAGCATAATCGTGAAAACATAGATCATCTATTATTGTTGCCAGATCTTTGGTTTTGATCGGACAAGGACTTAACGCACAATTAATATTTAAATTAAATTTGTTTTATATACACTCCTAAGTCGAAACGAAATGAAAATCAAACTATAAATATAATATACCGCTATTTTACTACTTCTTCAGAATTTATTTATTCGAATTTGACATTACTTTATTAGGCTATAAAATTCTTTAACGCCTTAAATTTTTAACATTTTTATATTTGTCTAATTAATTACAAGATCAATCGACTTACCTGTAAGGAAGATCGATCGGTATTATCCGAGCATCTTCGCCGTCCCTCATTACACTTTGTAGTATACAACTTTTTCCCAATCGGTACAATTTTTAAAGAAGTTATCTAAAAACATGGTGATTCAGCCGACCCTGGCTAGCCGCTCGAGCTTATCGCCTTGATGCGTCATTACAATTTTGGTTCGTGAGATTTTTGATTACATTGCATTTGGGGTGAAAGGGAGAAGGTAAAGACTGGGTGGGTTTGTAATGAGGGACGGCGAAGATGCTCGGATAATACCGATCGATCTTCCTTACAGGTAAGTCGATTGATCTTGTAATTATCCTTCGCATCTTCGCCGTCCCTCATTACACTTTGTAGATATTTACAGTATTTGCGATGTAATCTACATTAATTGAAAATTGCGATATTTCTGTAGTCCTATATTTGTAAGGCCCTTTTTATAAACTAGAATTCAAATTTATAACCATTAGATTTAATAACACACATATGAAGGTAAATATATCATGTGTAACGCTTAACTGATATTAACCTTTAACTTATTTTTAATACTATACCAATATTCTTATGTAATATGATAACAAGTTGGTAAGTAAGTTATAATTGTAGCTCAATATTTATATGATTCCTAAGAAATTATGGTTTAGTAAACAAGATGCAAATCCAGTGGGATCACCCACGCCAAATTTGTTATAGAATTTTGAGAATACTTTTGATTTTTCTGTCGAGCCAGCTGTCTTCTGAATGGTTTGTAATGTAACTCCAATTCTTTGTTTTGCTGAAGTTGCCCCGTGTCGCGTGCTGTGTGCCCCAAAGATTTCCGTGTTTATACTGCTGGCTCTTAGTATTAACTTGACCCATCTGCTAATGGGTTGACTGCTGTCTGGGTGATAGGGCTTTTTGTGAGTGAGTATTACATTTTCTTTGGTTTTGCTACTTGGTATCGATTGCATCTGCAAATGCAACGATCTATTAGCATATTTACTGTATCTGTGAATGCCGTAATTTCTGTTTTTGAACAGAAAAAATAGGTATGTTCACTAGCTGCAACTTCAATTGCAGACAGTGGAGGGTACGATCGATTGTATCTGCTAATACAACGAACTATTCACCTTTTATTGACTGGTAGCACCATTTTTCCTTTTGTGCGTTCTATGTAAGTCTCTAATAGTGTGGCTATACATAGTTCAGGTTGATTGGTAAAATAAGGTAATATCAAATTAGGTTGAAGCCTGTTGAAGCCACTTGCTTTTATTTTATCCGGGAATCTGATTTCAATTATGTATTCATATTTAAAAATATTGTCTATTTTTACTTTCGGGTTGTCAGTGTGCCTGTGAGCCATTATTAGTATTAAGAGTGTTACTAGCTTTAAAGTTAGATTTGTAGATTTAAGGATTCGTGAGGGTACATGCTCTTTAAGCGCTGTAGAACTGGGTAGGAATCCCAAGTAATTGAGTATTTTGGTTTTGGGGGTCTTATGCTAAATGTTCCATTGAGAAACCTTTTTATAACCGCTTCGTCTTTTGTTTAATATTCAATATGAAGAAAGTGCAGATTTGTGTGAGTTCATGGTAGAATAGGATGACTCCGAAGACAATTGAATGTTTAGGAGCTCAAGAATAAGTTTACAGTTTTGTTATATATTTGTTGGCGCTTAGAAAAACAGAAATTCCCCTATTTATTGTATATATTTCCGTATTGTTTGAGAGCGCTATCTGTCAATGAAGAAATAATCACTTTTATCGCTTCATTAGGTACGCTTTGTTATAGAAAGGCTCTCCTGACAATGAGGAAGTTTCATCAATTTTTTTTTTATTGCTGATTTCGATAGCCCATGAAAAATAAGTGAACACGTGTTTTTTCTTTTTTCCATAAGCCGAAAAATGAGGCAGATACAATGCCTTGAGATGTGCTTATGAAGTCATAATACGCATGAATTGTTACGTCACACCATGCATAGTATATCTATATATACAAAACTAAAAACTGGTATAGCTCTTGTAATATTCATCTTTAGTGGAAATAAAAAAATACGTATCGATTTCTTTTTCACTGATCTATAGTTTGCAATAAAAAATAATCAGTTTAATTTCTCAGGAGACTTCCTAATTTCTCTACAGCCAGGGAAATTTTCTTCTACAATGGTTGTTTCTCTCTGCAAGGAGATGTGAGTAAGTATTTTTCAGGTTAAAAGATAATAGACTGTTCTGCCAGTAGGTCCCTTTTCTCTTGTATAAACCCCAAAAATGAGCATTGTTGCCCGGGAATAACTACGCTTTTTTCGGAATTTATATGAAACCTAAATCTTGTAATGTTTGTGTAATTTTATTTATACTTTTAAGCAATTCTCTTTTGAATTACCAATAACTAGCCAATCGACTAAGTAGAGTACAGTTTTTCCTTTAATTTTACATATCTTACAACTGGTTTCAATTTTGTGAAAAGATATGGAGCTGTACATAAACCAAATGAAACACAATTAAATTGGTATAGTACGTTGCAAAAAAACGAATCTTAACAACCTGTTTGACTACTGTGCATAGGGATAAGGAAATATGCATCTTTAAGATCAGTTTTCCCCAAGAATGCCTATTTTGAAGTTAAATTTTTTGCCGTCCTGTGTAGTCTTCTACTTTGCTAACCGGAGTGGTATCCTATTGAAAGGGATTTTATAATCCTGTACCCACTCTATTATTGAACTGTTTACCTTTCATTTCTGCCAATTTTGAACGTATAATTCTAGTTCAGACGGTTTGCTAATTAAATTATTGAAAGGGAGGGCTAATTAAGGCACTAATCCCACGGACTATAGTTGTTTCTGTAATTGATACAGTAGTTGTCTTGGCAGGATTTAGTACTGATGGTCTGAGGACATTGCAGTTGGCAGCTGGTGGATATTTCTCTATCATACTGTTTGTTTTTTTTTTGTTTTTTTTTTATCTTTTAGTCCTTTTAGTAAGTAATTGTCCCATCTAAAAACCATCTGAGTATGTAGTTCTGGCCTCGTAGGTATGATTTCGTCTTTTTTTTGCCTATTAACAAAGCTAGGTGGTCGTTACTTTGTTCAGGACCATCTGGTGCTTCTCTATCATACTGTCATAAGTCTTGATTCGGATAAGTTATTTCCTCAGCTAGCGTGAGAGGATCTTCTAATGCATCTGCAAATGCAAAAGAATTTCCTTGATTTTGCTACTTATGATATCGATTGCATCTGCAAATGCAACGCTCTATTAGTCTATTTACAGCATCTGTAAATGCTGCAATTTCTGGTTTTGAACAGAAAAATAGGTTCATGAATAAGTTCACTACCTGCAACTGCAATTGCAGACAGTGGGTACGATCGATTGTATCTGCTAATACAACGAACTATTCACCTTTTTGCTTGCTGCTTAACCCTGGTTATGCTTTCGACTGCATCTGCAAATGCAACGATGTTTTAGCATATTTACAGTATCTACAAATACTGTAATTTCTGTTTGGAATAGAAACCAAGAGTGTAATAATTCGCTACCTCCAATGCAATGATTTTATGTATGAGGGTTGCAATAGTATTGTGGTTATTTGTTTTTGGTGGTTATTTGTTTTTGTATTTGCAAATACATAGCACTATACCGTTTTATTTTTGTCAGTACATATATCCTTTACATCGGCAAATGTAGGGATATAGTATGCCTCTTACCACTCCAACATTATACACCTACTGAGGTGGAGGCTGTTGGGGGCCCTTCACATCTGCAAATATGAAGGCCAATTGTAGTTAAAGTTATTCGCATCTGCAAATGCGAATTGATATTATTTATTAACATCTCCTGCAAGCAATGTTTACTCCAATTTTTTCCCTCACCGGTCGGCTCATATCAACACGAATTGTTTAAAAATAATGCGATCCGGTATACATCGCTTCCACAAAGCCGAACGATAACATTCCGATAAATTTATGACGAGCGGCTAAATCCCAAGTTGCAATACAAAATACGATGCGACACGAATCCATGTCTACGTCCTAGAAAAATTTCTATTAATTAACCTTTTTCCCTTAATTTTGGGTTAGTTTGGGTTAGCCTTGGGTTAGTTTTGGTTAGCACTTGGTTAGTTCTTGTTGACTGAGCCCCCGTTGCGAGCAAAGCGAACGGAGGGACATGCAAAGCTATAATAATACCCAACTTGGGTTTTAGACGCTCGTAAATTATGAGTCAGCTTGCCTTTGTGGCTAGTTTTTAGGGGTTAATTTCGAGAGAAAAGAGCACTCTTCGACTTACTTAATTCTTTTTTTTTTTGAAAATTATTTATTAATACAGTAATAACAATAATTACAATATACATAGTCCTTATTCCTCTAGACAGTGTTTTTGAACACTGGTATTGAGGATAATTGCATTTTAGTAATAATAACAGTACGATTTCCTATAAATTCTCTAGTTGTGGCTATGAATATCCTTTGAAATTATTATGATAATATTTGATTTTTGAGTTTTATTTATTATCTTGTAGATAAGTTTATTCTCTTCAAATTTTAATACCTCTTGTAAATGCCATACTCTTAAATTTCCATATAGATCTGCAGTATGAGTCAGTAGATCATAATTAAATATAACTTTTAGTTTTTTGTTTTGCAATATTTGCATCAAATCGAATTGTAGTTTATAGTCCCATATGTGCCCCATACGGGGATCAAATATCGAAAACGTGATAACACGAAGGCATTATAACCATTTGTTTCTATTTTTTATATTCCTTTATATGGTATAAACGTTTTATTCTATGTAAAACATTAATAAATGTGCAGGCCGACCAGTATATATTTTCGTATTTCCTTAGTCAGCCTTTTGATTTTGTTATATATACACTCTTTGTGATTGAATAGTATTTCTTTGGTAGGATGTCCGATTAGACGAGATTACGAGAGAACGGTTCGAATAGCTCGTATCGTTAACTGTTGCTTATTACTTATATTCATTTCGATATAATATATTTCAATTCCGAATATATTGTTTGATTCTATGTAATTGTGCACAGACGACAAATGTAACAATGTTGCCCTCGTATATAAATAACAGTTTGTTAGTATTTTTTGACTGTAACCCGTTCGCACTCTATTTTATTCTAATATAGTTAGTTTTAGAAGTTTGAGAGTATTTTCCATTTTAATTTTATTAAGTAAAAAATTAAGGGTTACTCATAATACTACAGTTTAGTATTATACACATTTTGCTTTTATGCGACAGATAGTTTCTGTGTTTATATATTTAAGATAACCATGTATTTATGTATATTTGAAATTTTGACATATAATCTTATGTGGACTCACCCCCTGATTCGCTTCTTCCGATGAATATTGCCCCCTTTTTTCGCCTCTTTTGCGTGCAAGACGTATCACTACACATACACTGTACTTGAAATACCATTTGTAGGTATTTCTCTTCTTAAGACCAAAAGAAAGAACCGATTTACGGATTCTTGCTTGTCACCGATCGGTACAAAATTGTAATGACGCATCAAGGCGATAAGCTCGAGCGGCTAGCCAGGGTCGGCTGAATCACCATGTTTTTAGATAACTTCTTTAAAAATTGTACCGATTGGGAAAAAGTTGTATACTACAAAGTGTAATGAGGGACGGCGAAGATGCGAAGGATAATTTATGATTGTGATTATATTTAATTTCGAGTGATTTAAACATAATCCCAGATATCATAAATAAAATATACCTTTAAAACAGATTCTTTCCCTGATTTGATCACGACCCGGTATAGCCGTAAACGATGCACCCTTTATACCTTGAAAGTCAGACAAATTGCCGCGGATGATGAAGATAGCAGACGAGAAATCATAAAGTCCTTCGTGAAGCGGCCATAAAAACAACAGACATCCGTTAATGAAATGTGATCAACCACCGTTTCGTCCTGAATTTCGTGAAACGGATTTTCCTGCAAAAAAAGTCCTGAAAAACACTTGCATTTTCAGGCAATAAAATGCACTCGCGATTCGGTCCAACACTTTAGTTTTATTTGGGGTTAATTCGATGAGAACAACCGAGTTCTAGGGAGGTTAAAGCTCTCTAGGGTACGGGTGTCATTACTTAGAGTGTTCTAGAGTTTAATTGATTTTATTTTTAATTATTTGGTTCCAACAAAACTGCTGAACGAAATTTGTCTTAGACCTGTGTAGGGAAAGACATATTTAGTTGAGTTTAGAAAAAGATGAGAAAAACTCAAACAATTGCAACTAATAAACGTTTCATCGTCTGATAATGAACAACTAAATTATAATCCCCAGGTGATTTATCATGCAATAATAACGGCAGAGAAAACTCTTGATATTAAGAAAATGGGAATTTACTATCGATGTATAAAACGGGATCGGAACAATGATTATGAATGAAGGAAGAAACATACATATCATACACATGTGTCAAACAAGATAAGCATAAACCATTCAAGGAAATTTATAACTGCTCTTTCGGGCTGCTGGCTGACAAGTTGCTGCAAGAAAACAAAATAAATTTTATGTTCTTCTCGGGCTTTATTTTCGTTGAACGATTAATACAAAATAAATTGACTATTAACATAATAAGTTAAAATTAACAGAAGACATAAACACAACAAAAATCGTAGGCGAAAATTGATATATTTGACAGTACAGTGGATCTAAATTATTAAAAAGAGGAGAGTTGGTGATCTCCGTATTGGTAATGCCCACTGTGTTGCCAGGCGTAAAAAAATCAAATTTCACTAATTTTCTTTTACAAAAAATTGCTAGGTTTCTGCAAACCGAATTTTTTAATGTTTAAAGTAATAATATAAATGCTACAACTTTGTTGCTCAAAACCGAATTAAATTATTTCTTATAAATTTTTGTTTTATTGACTTTTAAAAATATAAACTATAACCAAAATGGGAAAAACACAAGGTATGATACCTTATGCATTATTTTTAAAGTCATTCTCAATTCTTTTTGAATCACTAATTGGTAAATTTCAGATTTTTATTAGTAAATATATAGTTACTCGATTTTCGAAATATGCTTCTTCGATTTTCTCGACATTGGCTTCGGCAATATTCATAGAGATGGCGCTCGGTTTATTTAAAGACTGTATTTTGGTATTGGTAAAATCGTGGACTAAATAGGTTTCGGGTTTTATTGCAATAATTAATAAGATTTTTTTATTTTATAGCAACTTCATTTAAAATAATTTATTTCAATTATTACTCTTATACCAACATCCTCTAGACAAAAAGGCCCTGAAACTAAGCAAAAACAGTAGCTAATATGGCCACCCCAGTTGGGGACCTAAATGCTGTAAAAGGTATATTTCAAGTTTTTAATATAAAATGTGTTTAAAATTGTGAAATTTGTGCGTCTGCAATGAACAATTTATACAAAGCAGGTAATATATTGTATAATGACAAGGACATTGCCATGTCGTCTTGAAAATAGCCCTACTGCACTACGCTATACTTCCTTATTATTCTACATTATACAATTAAATACTTATAGTTAATAGTTAGGAACAATCGTTCTGGTACAAGGTGTGTTTCCACAAATATCTATTATATTTTGGGCGCTGATAATACCCAGTAATATCTAAAATAACTGAAATTTTAATATTCACATACTGTCTGCCTGAAGTAAACAAACAAGCCCTTAAGGTTTTTATATTGTGGCCTTATAATAATAATGCCTACTTACCTATTTACTTTGAAGG
The DNA here is from genome assembly GCA_016904865.1 of Pissodes strobi. Lineage (NCBI taxonomy): Eukaryota > Metazoa > Arthropoda > Insecta > Coleoptera > Curculionidae > Pissodes > Pissodes strobi. The sequence goes on from JAEQML010065871.1 coordinate 10,627, forward strand.
TCTTTTAGGTAACCACAGATATTTTTTAGGCTACAGAGGCATCAGAGGTTTGATTCTAATACCTCAATTTTACTTAGGATACCTAAACACTTTTGGTAATTTTGCACTATTGAGTATTAATTAAAAGGGTTATAGGGTGGTTTTTAGGTACAGGGTGATCCCCTATAATGTCGCCCCCCTATAACTTTTTGATTTTAAGTGTCCCAAAAAAAATAAAAGTATGGTTATGTAGGTACTGAAAAATACTTTTTTTCTGCGTATAAAAAATATTGGAAAAATGATCAGTATACAGGGAAAACCAAAAAGTTAATTTTTTTTCAATGGAACACCCTATATATGAATGTATTTTTCGATTCCTTGTAAAATTCTAAGCATATTTTATGTCTGATGTTATACTTCTAAAGTTAGTAGTTTCACAGCTATACACAGTTGAAAATCGGTACTTTGGCTACTTTTCACCTTGGTAGCAAGAAGATCATCAGAGATGGAGTAAAATAAATTTCACATTCCTATGTTAACTTTCCAAGAGCTATCTGACGGTACTAAGTGGCAGGCGTTATCATGGGTACCAAATCTGGTACCTCGGTAGGTACCATAAGTTAGCACCATCAGATAGCTCTTGGAAAGTTAAGATAGGAATGTGAAATTCATTTTACTCCATCCCTAATGATCTCCTTGCTACCAAGGTGAAAATTAGCCAAACTACCGATTTTCAACTGTATATAGCTGTGAAACTACTAACTCTAGAGGTATAACATCATACATAAAATATGCTTAGAATTTTACGAGGAATCGAAAAATAAATTCATATATAGGGTGTTCCATTGAAAAAAACTTAACTTTTTGTTTTTCCCTGTATACTGAACATTTTTCCAATATTTTTTATACGCAGAAAAAAAGTATTTTTCAGTACCTACATAACCATACTTTTAGTTTTTTTGAGACACTTAAAATAAAAAAGTTAAAGGGGGGCGACATTATAGGGGATCACCCTGTACATGTTGTAATAATTAAAGTATGTTTAAGTTTGGTTTAAATTCAGTCGCTTAGTTGAGACTTTAAAATAATTGTATATAATAGTGTCGATTGTGTGTGATTTAAAAACATGGTATTAACCTGTTGTGCTCCCAAATGTAGGGGGAATTATAAAAATGAACCCAAAGTAGCAATTTTGTCATTTCCAAAAGAAGGTGAATTGAGGCAGCCAGTGGGTAACTTCAATTAAGAGGGAAAATCATTTGTTCCAACCAAGAATACTCGAGTAAAGTATGTTTATCTATTTTTATAGGCTGTGCCTAATATTACGTGCACAATATATGGTATTAATTAATTGTGTGATTTTTCTATTTTTTACTTAAAAAATGTGTTTCAATACCTGCATACTTTACCCCTAGGGTGATTACTCGGGTGGTTGTATTGTATTCAATGACTGTTTTGACCCAGGTCTTGGTTTAACGCAGGTAACTGATGTAAATATATATTTTAGGTGTGTGAAATCCACTTTAAGCCAAATGAATATATGTTTTATTAAGCTCACTTAAACTTTATTTTCTTTATTTCTGAAAATCTGTTTATATCAATAGAGCAAATGGGTGCTGCTGTCAACAAAATTGTATGTCAAGACAAAACCCAACTCTACTTACCTCTTGAAGTACATACATGATATAGAAGGCGATTAAAACATTGTAAGTGATATATCTTTAGGACCACACTCTATTTTTCCGTGTTTACAATAATTACCGCAAGTGCCAAAAAAATCATCACTCCGCAGTAAAAAGTCATCCAGTTCAAAAAAATTGCAGAAAACGTGGAGTCAAGTAAGTGTTTTTATTTTTTCTTTCTCTGTTTATTATTGCAGCAAAAACTAGGCAAAAAGCTAAGGAAACCTAGTGATGCAAGTCCTCTTCTATTGCACAAGCTGAAACTGAAATTAATAGGTAATATTTTGAAAATCCAGTTTTCTTAAAAATTTAAAGTATATGTTTTAAACAAAACGGAAACACTTGTGTAAATCAAAAAATTTCTCAAAAGTAAACATTAATTTATCACATTACATTATCTTATTTAAAGTCTTTAAAAAATATCTAAGTAACTATGTTTTCTTATTTATAAATTTATAAATTAATAGCCATAGTCCGTATTTTTTTACATCATATCATATTATAATTGTTAAACTACTTATTATAATAATTATTATATTCCTTTCTGCGATGGGTATAGCTTCCAAACGATTTTTTGTTATTATTTTGGTAAATGACATGTAATTAACTATTACAAATAATTTATGTTTGTATTTTTTTGAGATCAAAACGTACAAAAGTAGTTAATATATGAATAAATACGTTTTCCATTGTCAGAGTCTGCTCCCTATGCGCGGCGCCATCTTATATTTAGATACCAGGCGTTCTTATCTAGAAGGTGTTGGTCATGCTATGGAGAGATATAATTTCGATTGTCAATATGCAATACTCCTTCTCATTACTTAAAACATCAGCAGAACTACAGCGTATGGCAAAAGTTGTCACCAAATGCTCAGATCGAAGCAAAGATCACCATGTGATGTAAAATCTCACTAGGCCTGGCAACACTGGATGCCGATGACATTTTTTCTACCCAAAAAAATCCCTCATTGCACATGTCTATGGCTTATATTTCATTATGTCAAGTGTCATGGTGCTGCTGTGCCAAAGTGATAACATTCCAGTGACGTAGCAGCTGAACTTACTACAAAAAACCATGTAAAGGTGACATATTATATTTATGCCATTAAATGCGCATGTATTTTCAGTTAAAAATAAGAAAATAGGCTGTATTAACATACCTGCAGAAATGCTTCGCTTGCGAGGTACAGCGTCATAAAATACTAATTTAATATTGTTTTTTTCTGGACTATTTTGCACGTTTTTGGAAATAATTACTAAATTACGTAAACCTCAGTATTTGCCCTATATAAAAGTTCAATAACACTTTTCCGTACAAGAACGGGAAAACGGGAAACATGCAGAAAATCGTACAAAATTCTCAAATTTTGCATACTTCGGCAGTTTTACGAGTTTGAATAGATAGCTTTTCTTTTGATGTAATATGGGAAATTTATAGGAATAAGTCTTCCAATATTTTGCCATGACCTTTAATTAAAATATGTTCATTTATACGTTTATTTGCGTGACATATTTTCGAAAACTGTTTGAAATGGGCCAGGATCGGAAAATTTTAAGACATTTTGGTGATAACGTGCAGTTTCTATCGATTTTATGACAGTAAGTAGATCTATATGCATGATATCTCATTTAAAATGAACTTGAGACCGAGAAAATGGGTCAGGATCGTAGAATCTAGACATTTTACCAGCGAAAAGAAGGGGTTTCTGCCATTTTTATGGGAGATTTCGAGGTAATATTTTACTTTAATAAGCATCGAGTACATTCCGAATATTTATTCATACTGTAATTATCCGGACTATTGTACCCATTTTTGTATCGTACTCAAATTATGTACAATCTTTAAGTATTATTTGCTTATTTTCTTATGCATATAAACTAGGATTTGATATAGTTAAATGCTATTTTTATAGTTTTTAATGCTCATTGAAGTTTTCACTTCTGCCATATGGTCTTTAGCACACACCTTTTTTTTTGGGAATAGTATTGGGGATATCCGGGATCGACTGATATTAAAAAGACGACAAAGTATTCAGTCTTGCTCGAAGGTAAATAATGACAAATATCATCAAGATGTCACAGAAGTGCAACTCACCCCAAAGAGTTAGAAAATAAAATAGGAACTTTACCTTTTGATAAGTTTGGGACGCGGTCGTGGCTCAAAAAAAAATGACATCCTGTAGGTGATTTTGAATAGCAATAAGAATATTCCGCAGGATCTATAAATAGGATTCTGAGTGAAACAGACACAATTTTAAATTTTGTCACCCTGTAGCTCGGGAACGAGGGAAAAATTTATCTTCGAAGTGAAAACACACTATTTCAAATTAAAAAAAGAAAACTAACTGAACAGCTTCCCACTCATTGAGTAATTTAGAAATTAGGATTTACCCGGAAAATCCTCACTTTCCAAGCTTTTAGCGCATATTTTTGCCATCACAGTAAGTCAATTGATTTAAAAGCTTCATCCCTTTACATTGATTATTTTATCGATGGCCCCATTTCGTTCACTTTCAGTTACCATATTCATCAGAATGGTGAGTGGTTGTGTTTCTTATTTAGTCGCAAAAAATTTTTTACATTTTTGTAATTTAGAGCCAAATAAATGGAACCAATGAATTGATATTGGTACTGAAATATTTGGGATCCCAGTCAACATAATTGGGACTTATGTTGAATGGGATCACAAATATTTGGGTACCATATAACAAATAATTGGTTCTATCTATTACTTGACTCTATATTATAAAAATAAAAAATCTTGTTTGCAACTAAATAAAACACAACCGCTTACTATTCTGATGCAAATGGTAAGTGTAATTGGGACCAGCGATAACATAATCAATGCAAAAGGATGAAGCTTTTAAATCAATTGACATACTGCGATGGTAAAAAACATGCGCTGAAAGCTTGAAAATTGACGATTTTCCTAATTTCTAAATTAGTCAAGTGAGTAGGAAGCTGTTCATTTATTTTTTTTTTAATTTGAAATGATGTGCGTTCACTCCGAAAATAAATTTTCCAACAAGCAGTCCTCGTTTGTACCTTCCCGGGAAATTGTCCCGATACATCGGGAAAAGACACATATGTTTAATGCGATCACCGCCTGGGGGGCGGCTACCCACCGATACGTTAACGCCACTGTTCCACAATGAAAAAATGCAATCTAACGGGGACATGCCAGATAAGCATAGGGTGAATGAAAACCACCCCGCTTCTGATATGTAAAGTTATGCAGTGATATATGTGGCCCAACAGGGATTTGGACATCGCTATGACTCAGAAAATCGCCCGGAGGGTGTAGAAAATGATCGTTTTGTACCGATGGAATTAAGAGTGAAACCACCCCATTGTTAGACCGGCCCCCCATTGCCGCGCGTGGTATACGGGGGTGTCATTAATTGCAGAGGATGATTGTAATTAAATAATACGTCATGTTTTAGATTTACAGTCATTGTAGACCAAAGTATGTTTCAACAATTATTATATTAATGTCAAATAATACATTCCAAATGAAACAATAGCAGGGTAATTAAATAAGACAACAAAGTATTTTTAAGAACAAATTATATAAATTTACACGACACATAACTATTACTTTCACGTTTGTTAAATGTATAGATGAAGAGAAGCTAATGTAATTTTTGAAAAACGAAGAGTGTGTTCTATTTTACTTCCTTAGCAGGTAGAGAACAAAGACTAAGAATTTCTATGGGAATTAGCAAACTAATTTCTTCCTTGCTTGGTTATAAGGTATAGAAGAAACGAATGCTTTTTCAATAGCAAGTGATGTATTTTCTAAAAACCTAAGATTGATTATGAATGTCATGAAAAACAGCAAATTAGCCACACTAGAAGCGAAGTAAAGTTTCATAAGGGCACTTGAGCTTGCAATTTAGCATTGCTAAATTTGGTCCTAGTTTTCAAGAAATATGCTCATAGTATGAAAAGTTTACGTAGGTACAATAAAAAACAAATTTTTAAATACTCGTCTCACAAAATATTAACAAGTCTCCTCATATGAAATCATAAATATGAAAGAACGGAAATCTGCAACGTGTAACCAAGAAAATGCAGTTAATATATCATAGAGGCCGCACGAACATTTAAATAATCCTACATTTGCTTAGTGCCATTATTCATTTGGTACTCTGCCAGGATAAGGAATATGACACGGCCAAGATAAGTCAGTAAAATGTGCGAACGAATCTGCAAATTTAGAGCTAACTTTTAATATGTATATGTCGTATAATGAAATACGGCTTAAGCCTAGACATGATATCATAAAAATCATATGTTACAGGATTTTCATGAAGTGCTGTTTTGGAGCTTAACCTTTAATACAATTTTTATTCCGTTTACATCAAATTATATTTATTAGTTTGGCTTAGTTGTGGTTCTTTAATTTTAGAAATAACCATATATAAACTGCCAAACCCCATTTAGACATCTCCCTGCTATAATATAATGTCTCCCTTTTGCTTAAACGTACTGTTATTTGTTACCCGATTTTTCATGCTTCACTTGTCTCGAAACCGACTGAAAAAATACCAAGGCACTACATCAGAATTTAGAATAGTGTTCGATTTAACACGCGCCAACAATAGGGGACAGTGCACTTACCCATAACAATGGGGGTGTTTAACTATAACACCCTTATTGGAATTTTTGATGTGGACCGTATAATTACTTCGTATGGGGCGATTCGAGAAGCACTGCACTCGCTACTTACATTCTACTGAAAATATCTATACTTTACTTATGATTTCGTGACAATTTAATCATTATACTTCGATTCTCATCTCCTTATTAACATTAAGACGAGTATTAATAATAATATACTTTATTTATAACTGACTTACCAATACTCGTGATTTTTTTCATAAATTTTAGATAATCTGGCCAACTTACCTACAAAAGAAAAGAAAACACGTTATATTATGTCAATATCTCACGTAAATTATAAAAAGTCAATGTTGTAATTGGGTCAACAAATGAGCATGATTTAAATAATATAAAGTTCAATGCTGATTTGCTTAATAGCTAAATTCCAACAATATCTGGTGTATTCCAATATTTGTTATTTCCTGTCCAGTGGTAGCCAGATACTACAAGCCATTTCTAATGCTATGATTATTGATAAGCTTCTGATCCTCAAGCGTTACAATAAACGTCTTTTGCCGTATTTGTTCGAAATCTCTCAAGCTTTTAGTATTATGTAACCAAATTCATGAATAAATAAACATATACAAGGGCCATATATTTAGAACTACCATTTCTAACATTTTAATTAAAAAATGCCACTGCTAATTGTACAAGATTTATTTAAACAAATTAAAACGAATTCTAAAAAGCGATAACCCGGGGTCGAGATTGGATTTAATTGATAATAAATATTAATTAAAGAAGTCGCGTTCTTAACGGCCAAACCTACATTGGATAGTAATAATGTTGATTTCAGGTTTCAGGTGGGAAAAGAAACAAACTGAGAAATAAATCAAGTTGGAATAGAAAGCATAAACAATGTAAGTTAACCAGATGGAGAAACCATTCATAGAATTAGTTTATGACGCGTGATGTTGAGCAATTCCACCTATAGTGTAGAATTGAACAATAACAGGTAGCTTGTAATAGATATGAGCATGTTTTATTTATTTGCTACCTTACGGTGCCCATTAACTAAATAAAAAGTATTTCATGTTAAGGAAGTTAGGCTTTTAGCTTTACCTCATATTGATTGAGGCTTTTTTAATGCAGGCTTTGATGTTTGAGGAACGTTTAAATCACTAACCAATGCGCATAGGTTATGGTACTCCTCACGTGCACAACACAACACAAAAAAGCTGTAAGAGCTATCTGGCATAAAATGCCTCCAAAGTCCAAGTTAAAATTGGCATTGAAGATATTTTCGATGCATTTATTTTAAGACAAATGTGTAGGTTAATTATATACGAATGACCATTTTCATAAATGCAAATATGATCATCAGCATCATCCTCAATCATTCACTGCTGGACCTAGGCGTCTTCAGAGCTCTCCACTAATCTCCAGTTTGACAAGCCTGCATCCAATTTTGTTTGGTCTTACAAATACGTATCTTCCTCCTGCTGCTGTTATTTTTCTTATTCTTCTCTCCATAGACATGTGGAAAATGTGACTGGCCCAGTTGCACTTTAATCTTGATATACGTTTGCAACATCTATCAATCCTGCCTTGGGGCAAAGATCTTCCTTTTAAATTGGGTCCCACTTTGAGTTGTCTAGCATTGATTTCTTGGTTCATCGCTGAGCCATGCTAGGCCTTTTTCGTTCAGACAAATTGCTGTTAAATCTACCCTTGAGTTTACTAAAAGCTGTCTATGCTAGTGCAATTCGTCTATCCAGCTAACATGTCACGCAGTCCTTATTTAAAGGTCCAAATATATATTTATTTACTAGTTCTGTTTCAGTATTATCGACCTACAAACTAGTTGATTTTCTGACCACATCCTGCTAATCTCTATTTTGACAAGCTTGTGTCCAATTTTGTTTTTATGAGATCTTTGGTCTAGCAAATAGGTGTCTTCCTCCTGCTGCCTTTATGTGGAAAATTTGGCTGGCCGAGTTACATTTTAGTCTTGACATACGCTTGCAGCATTTATCAATCCTGCCTTGGAGCAAAGATCTTCCTTTCAAATTGGGTCCCACATTGAGTCGTCAAGTATTGATATCTCTCTTCATCGCTGAGCCATACTAAATCTTTCTCGTTCAGGCAAGTTGGAAAACCGTTGTTAAATGTATCTCTGAGTTTGCCAAAAGCTGTTCATGCTAGTGCAACTCATCTATCTACCTCGCATGTCACGCGGTCCTTATTTCAAGATCCAGATATATATTTCTTTACTAGTTCTGCTTGAGTATTATCGATCTTCCCACTAGTTGATTTTCATCCTACTAATCTCTATTTTGACAAGCTTGTGTCCAATTTTCAGCTGTTTTTATGAGATCTTTGGTCTATAGGTGACTTCCTTCTCCTGCCTTTATTTCTCTTATTCTTCTCTCCATACACATGTAGAAAATTTGGCCCGCCGAGTTGCATTTTAGTCTTGACATACGTTTGCAGCATTTACCAATCCTGCCTTGTAGCAAAAATCTTCCTTTCAAATTGGGTCCCACAATGAGTCGTCTAGTATTGATTTCTCTCTTCATCGCTGAGCTATGCTAAATCTTTCTCGTTCAGGCAAGTTGGAAACCCGTTGTTAAATGCGTCTCTGAGTTTGCCAAAAGCTGTTCATGATCTAGTACAATTTGTCTATCCAGCTCACATGTCACGCGGTCCTCATTTCATGGCCCGGATATCTATTTCTTTACTAGTTCTGTTTCATTATTATTTACCCACTAGTTGATGTTCAGACCACATCAAATTTTAAAGCTCCTATTCTTTAAGTCTGATATATTTTACGTTGTCTATAATTAAGACTATGCCATCCGTAAAACCAAGAAGACCGTGTGGTCTTTATCCATCTAAATTAATACTTATTCAACTCTAATCTTACTTCAGAACGGCAAGGAATAATTGTAAATGTTTATTAGTTTTAAGCATTTGCAGTAAGCACTGTCATCTTTTAATTCTGCAAGCGTATGTCAAGACTAAATGAACTTGACGGTATCAAAGACCCTGGGATATTTACTGATAATACTAAAACTAGAGCTATAAACCAGTTTACTTTTTGGGTCGAAAAAATCCTGTTTATTCACCAATCTTGAAGATTTTATATATAATTTACAATGGTGATATGCTTCATAGATGATGCTATCAAATTAGCTGAAAGCGATGAAAATGATCTCCAAAGACAACTATATTTTACCAACCAGATGACATTTGCGAAAGTACTGACCAGATGGGTAGAACTGTCCAGTTAGCAAAATATTTTACACAGCTTCTGCAAGATCTGGATGTTTGAGATATTTGGTCTAAAATAATAGGTATATGCCAATGAATAGTAAAGACTCACATTAGATCAATAAAGACGCAAAACATTGAATTGCGGACAGGAGACAAGAGATAGAAAAGAAGTGCGCTGAGAACGCCGTAAATGAAGACGCTAAGTTGGAGACATAGCCTAGGTTAGTTTGGGTTAGGTGGCATCTAAAAAATAAAAGTGTTTTATGTAAGGGATAATTGAGTGGATATCTTGTGAAGATACTGTAAGACGATCTATCGGATCGGTAACTGCTTACGAGGAGGCGTTTG